>CAJNJA010015565.1:0-11458 GCA_905231915.1 Symbiodinium necroappetens | reverse complement strand
TAGGGTTTAGGGTTTTTAGGTTTTTAGGGTTTAGGATTTAGGGTTTAGGGTTTGTGGCATAGTTAAGGGTTTAGGGTTTGGGGCATAGTTAAGGGTTTAGGGTTTGGGGCATAGTTAAGGGTTTTGGGATTTGGGTGCAAAAATGACCCTTCCGTGAGTCTTAAGATCGTGGGGCCCAGGACTAAGGTGGGAGTCAAGCCCCAGGATGTCAGGGATCCATTGGTTTTGGATCGTTCTCTGCTTAGGGGCTGAGTAGGTAACCTTTAGGGTTTAGGCTTTAGGGTTTAGGGTTTAGGGTTTAGGGGCTGAGTAGGTAACCTTTAACCTTTTGCGGTTTATATAAACCTAGTATAATTCAAAAGGTTAAAGGTACTCGGCCCCTAAGTCTGGGATGTGGGGTTGTTCAATCCCTGTGTTTAAAGGGTTTAGGGTTTAGGATTCAATCTAGGCTTAGGGTTTAGGAATCAATGTAGGGCTTAGAGTTTAGGGTTTAGGATTCAACGTAGGGTTGAGGGTTTAGGGGTTTTTGAGGGCTTGGGATTGGGGTTGGCGGGGCTGTGCGCCATGCAGTTTGCCAGAAGCACCACCCCTGGAAGGAGAGTAGAAACCCTAAACCCTAAACCCTAAACCCAGAGCCTAAACCCCAAACCCTAAACACTTGAAGAAAAAACCCAAAAGCCTAGAGCCTAAACCCTAAACCCTAAAGCCGCCTCGGCATCCTTCGCACCCTACCCGGACCCCAATGAACCTGCCATTTTACGGTTCGTTTTTAGGATTATTTTATATAAGGCCTCAAAATGTAGGTTATTTGGGGTTTAGGTAGAGCCTAAACCTATAAACCCTGAACCCTGAACCCTAAGCCGCTAGACAGAAGACCCGGAGCTTTACGCCCTTTTGGGAACAAGTAGGCTCAGAGATTCCAAGAAGGCCTCTTGCAGGAAAGGCTGCTTCCGAACGTGCCTCAGCTTCGGCAAGGAAGGAATGATTAAACCATTCTGCCCTAAACCCTAAACCCTAATGGAGTCTGCGGAGAATATCGTGATTCCAGCTTCCCGATCCCCCAAATCTTAATGGGTCCTGGGTACTGTTATGAGGGATGCTTCCATCAAGCACAATCGTAATTTTAATTCCTCATTTAGAAACCCTACATTCTACTAGATAGGCACTTTGGACCCTTTGGGAATGCGGCCCGTGACTTCGATGAAGCCCCCCTGTGAGGATTGGATCGGCAAGTATCCCTTCGTTTCCATCGAGGATCCCTTTGATCAGGACGGCCATGCGCTACTACAAGGCCAAGAACCCTCAAATTTAAACCCAAAGCTCTAATCCCTAAACTTCCCTAAACCCTGCACCCTAAACTTCCGTAAACCCTGCACCCTAAACTTCCCTAAACCCTGCAGCCTAAACTTCCCTAAACCTTAAGCCCGAAACTTCCCTAAACCCTGCAGCCTAAACTTCCCTAAACCCTGCAGCCTAAACTTCCCTAAACCCTGCAGCCTAAACTTCCCTAAACCCTGCAGCCTAAACTTCCCTAAACCCCGAACCCGAAGCTTCCCTCTTCCCCGAACCCTGGAGGCTTCCGTGAAAGCCCCAAACCCTAACCCAAAGTTTAGGGTTTAGGGTTTGGGTTTAGGGGCTTAGGGTTTAGGGTTTAGGATTTAGGGTTTACCGTCCCAAAGGGTCCAAAGTACCTATATAGTAGAACGTAGGGTTTCTATATTAGGAATTACTATTTATGATCTGGGGAAAGTATCCCCCAGAACAGTACCTAGGACCCTTTGGGTACGCTTTCCCGTAACCCTGAACTTCCCTGCACCCTAAACCCTAAACCCTACACCCTAAACCCTAAACCCTGAACCCCTAAACCCTAAACCCTAAACCCTAAACTCTAAACCTAAACCGGCAGCCCGGACAGGAAGACCTGGGCCGAAAAGCTTGANNCCTAAACCCTAAACCCTCAACTTTCCTAGACGCGAAGCCCTGCGGTTGACGATAGAAATCTCTTGCATGCCCCAGAATATAAGGAATTATACCATACTTTCCCATAGTTACCCAGAAGAAGGAATTATACCATAATTTCCCATAGCTTAGGGTCCTTAAGGTACCCAGAATAAGGAAGTATACCATAATTTCCCCATAGCTTAGGGTCCTTAAGGTAATGCCAAGGATTTATATCATCCAAGCCCTCGCCCTTGGACCTTCAACCGAGGCTCTGAATACCTGAGCCCTGCGGCCTAAACGTACACACACAAGCAAGGGTTTAGGGTTTAGGGTTTAGGGCTTAGGGCTTAGGGCTTAGGGTTTAGGGTTTAGGGTTTAGAGTCATGAGGGTAGTTCTCTCAATTAGGGGCCATTTTTTAGGTCCGCCAAAATAGTACGGCACCCTTGTAAAAAAGGACCCTAAAAGGGATCCTAACTTCGAGAACTACGCATGAACTGTAGATCTCACAGCCCTAGACGCTAAGCCCGACGGGGTTAGAGAGTTTACCCATAGGCCCCTAAGTAGTTCATTTTTGGGATTGCCTTATAGGATTCTAAATATAAACCATAAAACGGCACTACTTAGGGGCCTATGGGTAGACTCTAGGGGTTAGAGGGTTTAGGGTGTAGTTGGATCTGCTTGGCATAAGACTTAACATGATTCTAGGAATATATTCCTTATTTCAGGAATTCCGTGTTGTATGGGTTTGTCTTCCGCCGACGTGGCCTTAATCAAGTTTCGGTTTGTACGTTTTAAGTGTCATTTGGCCTCAAGTTGGTGGTCGTTGTGCGGTCCTTCGGTGTCACCTTGAATGCTCCATTGTCATTGATGACGGTCATGGTGGATCTTAATGTGGTGTTCAATTCTGGTACAGTTTGGCCTTCCTTCGTTTGTTCTTTTGGCCCCCAGAGCAAGAGGCCAACCTTAAGACGCATGACATGCTACCCTAAACGCCCTAAACCCTGAACCCTACACCCTGAACCCTAAGCCCTAAGCCCTAAACCCTAAACCCTGAACCCTGAAGCACTGAACCCCTGAACCCCTGAACCCCCAAACCCTGAGCCCGAAAGCTCGACAAGGAGCAAAAAAAAGAAAGCCAGTCTTTCGGGTTTAAGGTTTAGGGTTTAGGATTTTTAGGGGTTTAGGGGTTTAGGGTTGAGGCTTTAGGATTTTTTAGGGTTTAGGGTTTAGGATTTTTCGGGGTTTAGGGGTTTAGGGCTTAGAATTTGGGGTTTAGAGTTTAGGATTTAGGGTTTAGAATTTGGGGTTTAGAGTTTAGGATTTAGGGTTTAGAATTTGGGGTTTAGAGTTTAGGATTTAGGTGTTTAGGGGGGTTCTTCAACTCGAAGCCCCCCCAAGTCGTGCAGGACGACTGGGAGGCGTACTCCAAGTTCCAGGCCGAGGTGGGTGAGACCATCCAGAGGCTCGTCTTCACTGGAGGGTTTGGGGTTTAGGGGTTTAGGGTTTAGGGTTTAAGGTTTAGGGTTTAGGGTTTTAGAGTTTAGGGGTTTAGGGTTTGGGGTTTAGCGGGTCCAGTTTTTTTTTTTGCTTTGGTGTGGCTCTTGCTTTGGTGTGGCTTGCTGGCTTCTCGGCTTTTTCTTGGCTTCTCTTGGCTTTTTGGCTTCTTGGCTGTTTGGCTTCGTGGCTTCCTGGCTTCTAGGCTTTTCGGCTTTTGACAGCAACATCGAGAATTGCTGCATCTCGCTGCTGCCGCTGCTGCTGATGCGGCTGCTGGCGACCCGTGCCATGAGGCCCTAAACCAGCCTAAACCCGAAAAGTTCACGTGATTATGTGACCTTACGCGACATCTACTGTGAGACTGAAAGCACATGAACATGAAGCCGAGGCTTTGAAGCCTTGAATGGTGTTCCAAACCTAAATTTTCATCGTAGGTGAAACAAGAAACCACCCTTCAAAGGCCTAGCCTTAAAGCCAAATCGGGAACTGGCCATTGTCTTGTTGTTTACAAGGCATTGCCCACAGCCGTTCGGCTATAGTTGTCCACCACCACCTCCCTCCCAACGCAGCCCGCCCCCGGCTAAAAGAACAGCACTCCCAGAACATGAACCTGGAAGTGAGATGTTCATTGAGTCTTGCGACATGATTGCTACGTGTTTAAGATATGTAGTCAATCGGACTCGCCACATGAGGGCACGTGTCTAAGATACATTTATGGTGAGCCAGACTCGCCACTTGAGGCGGGGTGTTTAAGAGATATGGTGAACCGCTATCGCCAACAGAGGGGAGCGTTCTTACAATTCATGGTGAACCGGAACCGCAAGTGAGAGGAAGTGTTAAGAGATATGATGCGCCGGTGTAGCCGATATCGCCAGATGAGGTGGCATGTTTAAGTTATAGGACGAACCGGAATCGCCAAACGAGGGGGCGTGTTTAAGATATGCGATGAACCTTTATCCCCAAATGAGGAGGCGTGTTTAAGATATGTGATGAACCGTTATATCGCCCAATGAGAGGGCGAGTTCAGCATAAGTGATGAGCCGGAATCACCAAATAAGGGGCCTGCGTGTTTAAGATATGTGGTGAACCGGACTCGACACATGAGGGCACGTGTCTAAGACATATGGTGAGCTGGAATCGCCAAATGAGGGGTATGTTCAGCATGTATGATGAACCGGAATCGCCGAATGAGGGGGCATGTTCAAGATATTTAATGTACCGGGGTCACCGAATAAGGGAGCGGCGTGATTAAAATATATGATGAACCGTTGTCACCAAATGTGGCATGCTTTAGATATACGGTGATCCGGAATCCCCACATGAGGGGGGTGTTTAAGAGATATGGTGAACCGGAATCGCCAAATGAGGGGTGTATGAGATATCTGAAGTTCGGAATCGCCAAATGAGGGGGCGTGTTTAAGATGTATGAGGAAGCGGAATCGCCCAACGAGGGGCGTGCTTAAGATATATGGTGAACCGGTATCTCCAAACGAGGGGGCTGTTTAAGATATATGATGGAGCGTTATCGCCCAACGCGGGGGCGAGTTCAACATAAGTGATGAGCCGGAATCACCAAATAAGGGGCCTGCGTGTTTGATATGTGATGAACTTTTATCCCCAAATGAGGGGGCGTGTTTAACATATGTGATGAACCGTTATCGCCAAATGAGAGGGCGTGGTCAACATAAGTGATGAGCCGGAATCACCAAATAAGGGGCCTGCGTGTTTGAGATATATGGCGAACCGGAACCGCCACATGTGTGTTTCAGATATAGGATGAACCGGAATCGCCAAATGACGGGTGTTTAAGATATATGATGAACCGGAATCCGTGTTAAAGATATATGGCGAACCGGAACCGCCACATGAGGGGGTGTGTTTAAGATACATGGTGAACCGATATCGCCAAATGAGGAGGCGTGCTTAAGATGTATGATGAACCGGAATCGCCAAACGAAGGGGGGGGTCATGTTTAACGTATATGATGAACAGGAACCGCCAAATGTGGTATGTTTAAGATGTATGGTCCCCACATGAGGAGGCGTATTTAAGAGATAGGGTGAACCGTTATCGCCAAATTAGGGGACGTGTTCAAGAGATATGATGAACCGGAACCACCAAATAGGGGGGCGGCATGTTTAAGATATATGATGAACCGTTATCGCCAAATGAGGGGGCGTGTTTAACATGTATGATGAACCGACATCGCCAAAGGAGGAGGCGTGTTTGAGACATATGATGAACCAGAATCGCCAAATGAGGGGGCGTGTTTAGGATATATGATGCACCGGAACTGCCAAATGAGGGGGCATGTGTCACGTATATGCTGAACCGAATCGTCAAACGAGGGCGGGTGTTCAAGAGGTGATGAATCGCCAGTCCCCTTGGCAAATTGGGGGNNAGTTACGAGCGTTGCAATTGGGGGGGCCTGCGCTCCCCCCAACCCCCTCCCCCCCCTCGCTGCCTTAAACCCAGCGAACGTGCCTTAGTGAACTTCGTACCGTCAAGAACGCTATTTCGCCATTTGCGATTTCAACTCGAGCACATAACTCGTATGAGGCCTTGCAATGCCCCAATGCCCGTGTTCCGCGCAAGCTTGCTTTAAAGAACATCGTGCTATTTTAGCGCGGCTTCTTGCACCAGCTATGGCCACAGTCGTGATTTTTCGCAAAATAGTAGCAACTGCATAGCTCAACCCGGTACGAAAAGTTCTACAAAATGCTATGCCTGAACTCAGGAACTCCTTTGTCGGCTGCGAAGCTGCCAAAAAGAGAAGAGGTGTGTGAATGTGTCATATGAAGGCCGTGCACTATGTTGCAAGGTCTGCAGGGCCCATGAAGGCAAGACGTGGCCCTGTGGAGAGAAAAAAAGGGTTGAGCGTCCTTACAGGAAGTTCACCTGACCCCAGAACTACACGTTAAGGAATTGCCAACTCACCCTTGCATGAGCGCTCCCGCGAGAACGTGCACGGGAGGGGGGCGAGGGGGGGAGGGGGCCAAGAGCTACTCCAAAGCAAAAATAAACCCCTCCGCCTGGTTTAGGATTTAGAGGGTTGAGGGAGTCTTGACGTTGCAATGCAGTGTAGAAGATCTTTTAGAGGCCTGCCTATAGGCCCCTAAGTAGTTGCTTTTATGGTTTATATTTAAAGTCCTATAAGGTAATTCTCAAAAGGAACTACTTAGGGGCCTACGGGTGGATTCTACAAGGGGAATGTTTTTAGCTTTAGGGCTTCATGGTCTAAGTCTCTACCGGTTTGCAAGCATCGCTTGCTTCCAGGGCCTGACCAAGGGGAAGGCCTACGTTTTAGGGTTTAGGGTTTAGGGTTTGGGGAGTTTAGGGTTTGGGGTTAAGATGGCCTCCACGCCAATCCAAAAGCTGTGAAGCATCGGCAAAGACAAATGGGTAGTTCCCTGTATTAGGGTCCACAAAGGTGCCGTACTATATTGGGGACTGAAAACGGGACCCTACGTCAGAAGAGCTACCCGAATAGTGTTTGCAGTGTTTGTTTTTTCAACTTGGTGGGCTCGGCTTTAGCGACGTAGGCCCCATGCCCGTCGTTTACCTCGAATTAGATATGGTTAATACTAGTTACTAGGTCTCGTCGTCTACAAACCAGGCGGCTAGAGTTCGTAAAAGCTCCCCTTTGATCAATAAATCCCTATATTCTCTGAGGGCCTTGACCGCAAGATCAGGACATGGTTTTTTTTTACTCAGGGGTCTAGATTACCCCTAAGCCCTAAACCCTAAACGTCACGAGAGTCCTTAGAAGCAGTGCAGTCAGTTTGCGGGGTTCTGACGAATGAAGGCCAGCCTCTGCTTTAAAAAAAGCAAGCATCAAGCTTTAGGGTTTCGGGTTTAGAGATTTGAATTTAGCGTTGAGGGTTTAGGCGTAAAGCTTTAAGTTTTCGGGTTCGGGCATAAAGCTTTAGAGTTTCGGGTTTCAGGGTTCAGGGTTTAGGGGGATATTTGAGAGCTGTGGTTCTTTGGTGCTCACCTTGAACACTGACATGCACCGAGCAAACTATAGCTCTCAAGCCAAGGCCCTTTCTTAGGGGTTCCTTAAAAGGACCTATAGGGGTTATAAGCGCTTAGGGCTTAGGGTTTGAGGGGTTTCTACAGGGTTTCTAGAAGGGTACTACAAGGGGTACAATCTGGGTAGTTCTTCTAAATTAGGGTCCCTTTCTGGGTCCCCCAAATAGTACGGCACCCGTTTAAAAGGACCAAGGAAATACCCAGAATCACTTTGCCTGAAAATCATGGATGATAACGGAACGGTCCTGGCAGACATGCAGCACATGGTTGTGCGACACTGATCGTAAAGTTGAGCACCATGCTCAAAGAGAAAGTCATTTTCTCTAATTCTAGAAGCGCCCTTACGATTATACGTATATGGCTAAGTTGCAAAGCGGGATCTTTTGCGCTCGCAAGCAGTCTTGGCATGCCTAGAGGCATCACGACACGAGGGTTCGGGTGCGAATGATTTCAATGATAAAGTGCGGACCACCTTACGGAATCGGCCGACTGTCAGAAGGAGTCCTGCCATCATCAAATGCCCGAGCCCAAATGGCAAAACAAAAATCCCACAACCGTAAGAGCCTCAAGTAGTTAGAGCAGCTCCAGGTCGGCTTGCAGGTTCGGTTGATGCGAAGCCGGCTTTCCATCTTTGCAAGAGAGCCCTTGTTGCTTCCACCGGTGGCCCTGCAAGTCGCGATATTTGCATCATGTGCTGCTTGGATAAAAGTCGCCGCTCCAGTCTACTTGCCAACGGGTTAGGGTCGAATGCAATCTTCACCTCTTTTCAGTTGTCAGTCATCCCGTCATTGCCCGCGTTGCCCCCTAAGCCCTGGGACCGGCGGGCATTTTTCCATCTAGAGATGCCGTGAAAGCAATTTATTGAATTGGAGCTTACAGTAGCAAAAACACCGGAAGCAATCGTAAGCTTAGAACATCCTGAACCCAGAAAGCCACCGATATGTCGGTTCTAACGTTGTCCGTGAGTGTAATCAGAAATCCCAATGCAACATTCTGCATATCCTAGATATCCTTATCCCGAAACCCCAAACCCTACAGAGTCAACTCAGTTCAATTCATCTGTAAACCCTCAACCGTACGCTCACTTTGGGGCTCAGATCACTTGCGGCCGCACAAAGCCTGCGAGCATGTTTGATTTCAGTTCGGGTTCAGGGTTTCAGGCTTTCCATCAAGGGCTCAAAGTAGCTTTCAATCAAGGAAGAATTTGACTTCAACATACTGGGTAAGTTTACCTTCTTGAAGGTATCGATGTTAGCCTGGGGTTTTGCCTGAGCCGGACGAAGAGTTTTCAAGCTTGAAGGGCTGAGGTTGCGGTGGTTTTGACCTCGAAACGTGCAATAACATAGAGGTCTGAGTGAATCGTAGATGTTCTTTATGGTTCGTAGAGCTCCCTTATAGTCCGCATGTACTCACACTATAACAAATCGCGGAACCTTATTCTAACTATTCATGAAAGCCCCAAAACACTTCAAAGCCTCCGTTTTGCAAAGCTCCGAGGATTGTCGGCAGCTTGGAAGCAGCTGAGCCTCCGTGTGCGGCTTCAGGGTTTGGCATTTTGAGAAGACAGTGGCCCTTTTCTTTTAAGGGGTTCTCTAGAGACTCGACTTTTCCTTTAAGGGGTTCTCTAGAGGCTCTACTTCTCCTTTAATGGGTTCTCCAGAGGCTCTATAAGGATTCGACAGTTCTTGATGTTCAAGTGTCTCAGAGCTGGGTTTGGGAGTAGCGGGTCTAATGAACCAGGGTTGCGGGTTTAGGGTTTAGGGATTAGGGGTTTAGGGCTTGGGATTTAGGGGTTTAGGCTTTATTGTTTGGGATTTAGGGGTTTGGGGTTTAGAGTTTGGGATTTAGGGGTTTAAGGTTTAGGGTTTAGGACAGAGGTCGCAATGTGATAATAGTGTGGCCCCTAGGCCCATCTTTGCGTCAGCACCCCTTCGTGAAGGCCCCTGTGTGGCACGGGGACGGGAGCAGGTCGGCACAAGACCCCCTTTTAATCCTTAGAACTTTAGATCCGCACCTTAAGGCTTTAAGTTGCTTAGGGTTGAGGGAGTTTAGGGGTTAGGGTTTAGGGTTTAGGGTTTAGGGTTTCAGGTCTCAAGCTGATGCACCATAAGCATTTAGGGCTTTTGCTTGGGGTTTGGGGGGAGTTTAAGGGTCTGGGAGGTTTAGGGTTTCGGGTTATCCTAAACCCTACTTGGAGGTTCATGGGACTTAGTATCTGGGGTAGTAAAGGTAACTGTATTTATAAGTACTTAATCCCAATTCAGGTACTTATGACCTTACTT
The DNA here is from genome assembly GCA_905231915.1 of Symbiodinium necroappetens. Lineage (NCBI taxonomy): Eukaryota > Dinophyceae > Suessiales > Symbiodiniaceae > Symbiodinium > Symbiodinium necroappetens. Next base: position 1,705 of record CAJNJA010015565.1, on the reverse strand, counting down.
ACTAAGTCCCATGATCCGCCAACTAAACCCCCAAACCCTAAACCCGTAAAGCCCCAAACCTTCAACCCCAAGCCTTAAGCCCTAAACCCATACACCCTAAACCCTAAACCTTAAACCCTAAGCCCCTAAAGCCCCAAACCCTACATGTCGCCACCCTCAGGAGACGACCTCCTGGTGACCAACCCCAAGCGCGTGCCATGCTCGGTGTCGTGATGGCCTAGGTACATCGGATTTAGGCTTTGGTGGTGGTGGTAGTAGTAGTAGCAGCTTATGGTTTAGGTGTTGCTTTTAAAAGTTTCGGGTTTGGGGCTAGAGGTTTTTGGGGTGGGTTTCTGTGGCGTGGAGGTTGATGCGTTTCGGGCTTGGGGTGCAAGGAGGGTTCAGAGTTTAGGGTAGCAGCTGCGGGAGTATGTCTGTGGGCACTTGGACTCTTCCTGTCTGTCAGGGCGTGACAGCCAATTCCTTTAATGCAGGTGGGCGTGGTTTATGGTGGTTTAATTAGGGATTTACGGCTTAAACTAGGAGAGGCCATTCGCAGTTTTTGTTGCTGACGGTTCACGGTGTCGGGAGCTGGTGTTGGGTGCTACTTGTAGGTAGGATGAGTTCGGAGTTTGTGGATACACTGGAGTGCGGTTTAGAGTTCAGGGTTTCGGGTATGGAAGCCTCTAAGCACGGCGCTAGCGCCAGCGCAATTCCCCCACAGAACCACACGCCCCAATTCTAAATCTGGAAACCGAGACGCTTTACTTCTTAATCCTACAACTGAAACCAGACCGAAATGAACCGCAAAACCGGAACCCGAAACCCAGCAGCCCTCACCCAGGCCTGAAACCCTAAAGCCTAAACCCTAAACCCTAAACCCTAAACCCTAAACCCTAAACCCTAAACCCTTAACCCTAAACCCTAAACCCTAAACCCTTAAAGTCAGTAAGTCTTGGGGGGTTTGTGGCCGAAAGGAGCGGAGAGCCAAGCAGGGCAGAAGTTGAGACACCTGTTGTGGATTCCCTAAACCCTCAACCCTAAACCAAGAGCCCCCAAAAACCGAAACCGTGGTCCCTAAACCCTAAACTGCCCTAAACCCTAAACCTAGAGCCCTAAAACCCCTAAACCCTAAGCCTAAAACCCTCAACCCCTAAAACCCTAAACCCCTAAACCCTAAACCCCTAAACCCCTAACCCCCTCAAACCCTAAAGCCCTAAAACCCCTTAGATCCTGAACCGAGACTCCCTAAACCCTAAATCCTAGACCCCCCAAAAGCAACCCTAAGCCTTCTACACCCAGTCTCTCAGGTGCAGAAGGCATTGGACTGCAAGGCCTGCAACGCCCTGCTGCTGAAGGCGCTTTCTAGGGGTCTTTAGGGGGTTTAGGCGGGTTTTGGGATTTAGGGATTTAGGTTTAGGGGTTTAGGGGTTTAGGGTTTAGGGTTTATAGGGCTTGGGGTTTAGGGTTTAGGGTTTTTGGGCTTGGGGGTTTAGGGTTTAGGGATTAGTGTTTGGGGCTTGTCGGGTTTAGAGTCCACTATGGATCTAGGAAGCACTGCTGGGAGCCCTTTCATCCTGCGCTCGCCTTGGAATCCCAGCCACACTGGCCAAGCTAGCGGACGACCTTACCAGACTGGAAGGAAGCCTAAACCGTAAACCCCGAAACCCTAAACCCTAAAATCCTAAGCCCCTAAACCCTAAACCCCCGAACCCCTAAGCCCCTA
>CAJNJA010015563.1:23406-36349 GCA_905231915.1 Symbiodinium necroappetens | reverse complement strand
TAGAGCTTGGGGTTTAGAAGGGGTGCAAGGCAGTCTTAACTTGGTTAGGATGAGCGCCCTGAACCTGCAAGTTCACCCCGCCCACCTCAGCGAGCAGCAGAACCCCTTCCATAGGGCAGTCGGTGGTCATCCGGCACCTAGCATTAGGAGCCAGAAAGGGTTTCAGCACACTTTGGATTTGGGTTCAGGTCTTGTGGGGGTCGAGGGCCGCCTCAATAAGCGGATCCACTTTTGTCGGGAGAGGGGTCTATGAATCTGGGGTAAGCATTACACAAGCCAGAAACATATTATCTGCAACTGCCAGAAGACATGAGAAACAGACAGAACCTGACAATAGCTTAGGTCTTTCAAAGGACAATCGCAAGCTACGGGAAGAACCTGTATGAAGGATTTATGGCTGGCTTTTTCATGAATCTTCTATATGGGACCCACAGAACAAGAACTTTCCCGCCCAAACAGCAATGGAGACTACCCAGACCCCTGGAAGGATCTTAAAAAGTAGATCCCCTAATTTGAAGCCCTAACCACTAAAGGGTACTTGATAGGAACCCCCTTTAAGGGATCTACTTCTTGAATCCTCCCGGGGGTCCGGGTAGCTGTCAATACTCGATCCTGCGCTCGAATGGGTCTTGCATTCAATTGGGCTTAAACTCATATGGGTGGTTCCTTTAATTGGGCTCGCTTTTCGGGTCCTTCTTCGATGGGTTCCGTGCTATTTTTGGGACCGAAGAAGGGGGCCTGATTTACAGAACTACCCATGTAGAGGCGTGCAAGTACCTTTCGCCATTCCACAAGGCATCATTCCGGAAGACTCACACCCAATCTGTCTTCCCAATCCGAGACAACTCCAGGTTGCGACCCCTTCAATTATCGGGCTAACCATCAAAATAAGGGCAATTGGAGCCACAAGAAACTGGTAAACATACAATCCAAACACCAAAGCCCCAACAACCACAACCACCGTCGAATCCTAAAGACGGAACCCCAAACACCCTTAGCCCCACTTTCGCACCAGACGAAGAAATAACAAATCATGGAACCCTAAGAAGTAGTATAATAGAAGGCCAAAAGTTGGAAACCCAATAGCCCCAATCCTCCAAAGTAATGTATGAAGACTCCCAGCACTGGTTTTGTCCTTAATCCGGTTTCCAACTTTTTGGGGCCTACGATATAGGTAGTTATTCTGGCCTCCATGCTGCACACTCGAACCCCGAATCCCAACTCTCGTCTGGGCACTTGGTCACCACCGGCGGGTCCCAGTAGACAGGCACCTCGGTCTAATAGCTTGGCCATTCTGATTAGAAGAGGGTCGCGGGGATTTGGGGCTTCGGGGGTCTAGGGAAAAGAGCTGAAGGGGGATTTGGTGCTATTGTATCCAAGTGAGCGCTCAAGTGTATCAAGCAATTACTTGAATGTCAGAAGCCTGGAGAGGAACTCTCAACGGCTTCAACATGGACAAAGGAGGATCTCTGGTGGGGTTCGGTGATTATACTTTATCTTGAAGTCATCACTATCGTGATCTTCCAACTTGCTGGCCGGTACTTGGGTTAAACCCTAAACCCCACACCCTAAACCCTACACCTTACGCGCTGCCCTAGATGAACCCCTAGACCCTGAACTTTAAACTTGAGCACCCTGAGAAGCATAAAACAAATATACATCGTTGCTTGAAATCAACCTTTGGAGTCCTGTCTATAAAAGTCAAGAATAAAAAGGAATCCTAAGAGGTTTAAGCTTGAACCAACATGTTTTCTAATCCCCTGGAGATTTATCCTACCGAAACACAAGCATTGAGATTCTTAAGACCACTAAGCAAGGGATCAATCCTTCAATTTAAGCGACCCTAGGGCTCTAATCCCTAAATCTTCACACTCTAGACCCCTAAACTTTAAGTAGGCGCCCTGTCAAGCATCATAAGAATAATATCCCTCATAAGAAAATATCTTAAGTAGCACAAACGACTCCCAAAGAACACTAAACTTTCAGATATGTTCTTGTAGCAAGAACTAAGAACACATCCTAGGGGCACTAAACTCTACAAGTTCCTTTAAAACTATTTTCAGGGAACCCTAGGGATGAGGGCTCGTTTCAAGAGGGTCTTCGAGGGACCTCCAAACCTCAGACCCTTAAATCCTACCTGTGCCTCCCCAAAGACCTACCTTTTTCAGGAGCTATGTATAGAAACCATAGTAAAGCACCCTCAAAGGGTAGGTCTTGTCTGCTACAGGTAAACCTCTACAAAGCTTCAAGGTATCCTGTAAGGAACCCTAGGGCAAATCCCTACTACTACTACTACTACTAACAATATCTTCTTGGAGCCCCACAGAGTTCCATCATAGGGTCCCTTATTTACTGAAAGGACCTCTTAAAGGAACCCTAAACTTGGAGGTTCGTGGGTAGTTATAAGTGGAGTGATAAGTCCCCTATAGGTTACAACTCTAGTTACCCTACCTATATAACCCTACTTATAACTACCCATGAACCTCCAAGTATGACCCCTTATACCCCCTTCTAGAAGCCCTTATAGATCCCTTAAAGGAGCCTTAAACCCTAAATCCCTAGACCCTAAACGCCCTTAAAAGGACCCTACGACCCTAAACCATGGCTGCCCTCCAAGTTGAGGGCTCCCTTAGCTAAACCCTAATTCCTAAACCCAAAAAAACCTAAACCCCTAATTAGGATCCCTTTAAAGGAGCCCTTAAAGGGCTCCCTTAGCCAAGGCGTCTTCGAGGGACCTCCGACTTCTCCGCCTGCGCTTCGAGGCGCAGAGAGCGGGCGCGGGGCCAGGCGGCCCAGGCCGGCAAGTCTCCTGCTTGATAAGGGCTCCGTTAAGGGGTATAGGGGATCTATAAGGGATCTATATAAGGGGTCCTATAAGGGGGTATAAGGGGTACTGCTTGGAGGTTCATGGGTAGATAGTAAGTAGGGTTCCTATAAGGAATCTACAAGGGCTCTATAAGAAGGGGTCTTATTAAGGCCCAGGCCGGCGAGTCGCCTGGCCGGGGTGTCCCCGGGTTTTGTGAGGCGGTTTAGGGTTTCGTTTTGGTTTTGTGTTTTAAAAAATTCGTTTAGGGTTTCATGTTTAGGGGTTTAGGGTTTAGGGGTTTAGGGCTTTAGGGGTTCAGGGTTTAGGGTTTTAGGGTTTAGGGGTTTAGGGTGTCACCCTTTTTTTGGTTGAGTGGGGGTTTCAGGGTTTTAGGGTTCGGGGGTTTTACAAGTCTTGATTGAAGGATTTAGAGTTTCGTTGTTTCTGTGTTTGCCACTGTCTTTTTGCACGGGATTTAGGGTTTGAGGGTTTTGGGGCTTTGTGGCTTAGGGTTTTGGGGTTTCAGGGTTTGGGGGCTTATCGTTGGAGGCTTTAGGATTTAGGGAGGCAATGAAGGTTTAAGAGGGTCCGGGGAAAGGTGATAAATGTTGTCTGGATTTGTTGTATCAATAGGTTTTGGGCGGGAATCTATGCTCTATGAGACTTCTGTTTACAGGGTCGTGCCTAAGTAATGAGGGCGGCGGAGATTTCCTGAAACTATGTTTCCCACCCTATACAGCCGTTACGAAACCTTAAACTAGTACCATTAATCTTGAGAAGCCCTTGTTATTCCTTAAGAACACCACGGATATCGAACATGCCGGCCTGGTAGTTGGTCTCCAGCATCGTCCACGAGCATCCCTGTAGCCTTCATGTGGCACATTAAGGATTAATTCAGGCAGGGTTTCTTTTGACATTAGCTCAGAGTTTAGGGGTTGGTTTCTTGACATTGGTGTCTTGGCTTCGGTTTACAGGTTGCAGTGAGGTTTTCTCAAGATTGTTGGGCGCCGCCGGGGTCTTGGGGGTCTGCGTTGCTTTGGGCTCGATGATCGCACGGTACCCTCATACATCCACATTCCGGTCTTATGGTGGCCCTGCCTTTTCCGTTGTACAGTAAGGGCCTTCAAGAAGCAGCCCACGGAACCCGAATGCCGCAACCCTCATCCTTGGGTTTGGGTACTTTGGGCACTGTGGCTTTAATGCTTCTCCTGTATTAGGGAGTACCAGTGACTACCAGTGTTGTTGCGGCGCGCCTCCTTCTTCAGCTTTGGTCCAACCTGCAATTTCCCCGTGTTTCTTCGTAGGGTTGTGGATTGTGGGTGGAGTTCTTGTCGGGCTTCGAACTCGCATGCGCTGTTCAAGACACATCAACGAAACGGATGTGCAGATTTCCCGACTCGCATGACGGCCATCAACCATCAAGGTTGCACCTTGCATGTGTGTGAGGTTGTTCAAACTGTGACAAGGGATCAGGCTCTTTAAATTTTTCTTCCAATCCATCGGGCCAAAAATGTGTAAGCTTGAAGTTTCAAAGGGGGAAGTTGTGCATCTAACTTTACTCACTCAGGTACCAAGATCACTCACATCTCAAGATGCCACTTGATCCTTGAAGGAACACTTCACACCACAAGCCCTCGTGCCTTCTGGAGCAGCTTCTCAAGCTGGAGACCAATCTTCTCATCGCGCTGCCGTAGCATCCTCCGCTAGTAGTTTTTGGTGCAAGGGTTTACTGGTGAGTAGTGCATTCATGCATCCGCCGAGCCCCGAGATTGAAGAGGATTCCAAACTTCCCCGAAACCCAAATCGAACACCGCAAATCCGAGAGTCTGCCAAGGCACTGAATTTCCCCAGCCCAAGGTGCTGGCAGCTGCAGCTGTATTTCTATCCTCGGACGAAGGTTTCGGGGATGAAGGCTCTGACTGTCAGCGGGACCTGTATATACAGTGCGCCGTCAAAGTTGCTCATGAGGACACCAAGCCGGAAGCACACGAACTTGGACTCTACCCTAAGGGTTAATGTGCCCAAATAGCACATACTCTTACCTGGAAGTAGTCCCTATATAGATATCCCCAGGGCCAAAGGTATATACTATCTGGGTATAGCTGGGTACATGGATCCCTCAACACGGAAAACCCAACGAAACATCGCCAGAGTTGAAGATGGGTATGTAAGAACGTGTTTCCGACACACTTGCTGCCGACACCGCACATCCATCCCACAATGACGGGTGGTTCACTTAAGAGCGCCGCCAGCCGGGCAACTCCAACGGTTTGATTTGAGCCCATGAGAACCACTGCAGCAAAGAAGTCAAGACAAAGGTCCGCTTGTCGTTCACGAAGCATGGGATGATCAAGAGCCGCACCCCAGCATCTCTGCAAAGCTCGACCTTCGTCGCATCCCTTCTTTGCTGAGCATGGAAGCTGGCAGTATCACCGAAATGGAAGTAATTGTCGGGATCGTAATGCTGCTCTCCCTGGTATTCGAAAGCCAGACGCAAATCGGGGGATAATCCATCCAACTGCAAGCCTCCGAGGAAAGAGGGGAAACAGGGGGGAAACACAGCCGGATGTAATAGAGTCTCGAGGATGCTGCGAATCTCCGCTTCCGTTCGCCAGGTGGCAGCTGCACACTCTGGGCACCACGTCTTGCCATGCAACACGCTGCCGGCAGAGGCTTTCCACCTGTGCCCCTGGCAGCATTCCCAGAGAAGCTTCGTAGCAGCATTCTTGTACGACTTAGCCAAGCACCTTCCACCAAGCGCTGCGGCATGGGCCTGGACGCGCGGCAGACCGATTTTCCTGCAATGGGGACACCACCGCCCCAGATTAAGAACGCTGCTGGGTGTTGCCAGCCAGGTGTGGCCGTGCTCACACTCCCAGGTTACCTTCGAACGGCTGTTAACATATTTCTTCGCCAAGCATTTGCCGCCCCGACAAGCTGCATGCTCTTGCAGTAGCCGCATGTTCAGTGGTGCATTCCCTGCGCAGACTGGGCACCAGGCCTTCCTATTGTTGAGGACGCCATTCGGGCGTGTCCGCCAAATGTGACCTCTGTGGCACTGCCAGAACACCGGCACCCCCACGCCCTCATAGGTAGTTGCGAGGCAATGACCACCGAGGGAAGCGGCATGTTCCTGCAAGTCCTTCAAGCTCCGCCTCTTGCGAGTTCGCCCCTTGCGGGAGCATTTGGGGCACCAGCTTCCCTGGCTAAGAACCACGTTCGGTGTGGCCTCCCAGGTGTGTCCGTGCCTGCATTGCCAAAGGACCTTGGTTTGGGACCTACTATGCTTGCTCTCTGACAAACACCGACCGCCTCGCCCCCTCGCATGATCTTGCAGGCGCTGCAATGGGATCCGCCGCCTGTTTCTGGCACACTCGGGGCACCAGCTCTTCATGTTCAGCACGCTGTCTGGCATTGCATCCCAGGTATGCCCATGTTGGCACTGCCACGGGACTTTCGTCTTCATGTTTTTATACCCGATCGCCAGGCACTTGCCACCCTGGGCCGCGGCATGCTCGTGCAGTCGATCGAGCATGCTCTGCTCTCTGGCGGTCACTTCGTTCAACGTTCCCGGATCCTTTGCAAATCTGCCGGTCAAGCGTCTGCTGGTCTTTCTGAGCAAAGAGCCCGCCAAAAGCCATCCACAAGCCCCAACTGCAGCAAGTCGTGACGGCGCACGGTTGCCGCCCGGTTCAAAAGGATGATGAAGCAGTCTCCCGCAAAAGTTGGTTGCGGTTTTTGCACGCAAACTGGACGGAGTCGGATGCCAGCAGCTGCCGAGCATGACCGCAGGAACCCTACTGACCTCCTGCCTCCCCGAAAGGGATGACAACAAATCCTCGAGCCATGATTCTCTCCCCGAATGCCGGTGGGTTCTTTCACTCAAGTACCTCTTTCCGGCTTCAAGGCCCACGATCCTACGTACCGGGTTTTGCTTTTGTAAGGGCGGCTCTTTTTGTTGCTGTTTGCGTGAAGGGTGTTGGGGAAGTGATCTGACAGTGATCTGCCTACCAGGAATTCCCAAATCCATTGTCGCTAACCGGAGTCCCTTCCAACACTAACCTTGTTCAAGAGCCCAGTGTTAGCAAGCACGGCCAGGGACACCCATGCACCAAACCAGCTCCGCAAAACAACAGAAGCCTGACATGTGTTTCAAATTGCAGTATACTACCTAAACCCCTATTCGTCCCCTGGGCCCTTTGAAATCCCCTAACCGCTAGCCGCTAACCCCTTCACCCTGAACCGGAAACACCAAACCTCCTAGCCTCTAGACCCCTAAACCCTTAAGCCCTAAACCCTAAACCTTAAACCCTAAACCTCAAAACCCTAAACCCTAAGCCCTAAACCCTGAAGCCTAACCCCGCAAATCGAAATCTCCAGCCGAGTCTCCCCGAGCCGGCTTGCTTCGGCGCCCGAGTCTCGAAGACCAGCAGGGCCATGGCGTCAAGTTCTTTTGGGATTAATGGTGAACGCTTAGGGCCTTGGGTCAGGGGTTTAGGGCCTTCCGGGTTAGAACTTCGGGTTTGGGGGTGTCGGGTTTAAGGCTCAAGGCTTCGGGTTTAGGGCTTCGGGGTTAAGGCTTAGGGTTTCGAGTTTAGGATTTCGGATTTCGGGCTTCGGGTTTTGAGTGTGCTCTTCTGCAGGCGTTCAAGGGTTCGAATTTAGTTGCAGAGCCTTTCTCCAAAATGCAGCCCGTGAGACTGCGCCGATCTTCCACTTCCCCGGCTCTGGTTAGGATATCTGCTTTTCTCATTACGATTTTTGTCTGTGTTGGTGTTCAACTTTTTACATCCGGCAATGAGGGAAATGGTCAGTCTCGCTTTGCATGCCAGGGCAACCGAAAAGTATCGCTCCGGCCAGAAGGGGGCTTGGCCCAAGCTCGAACTGAACCAAAGCACGGCCACGGATTACAGCTCTAGGGTTGCGAGCTTTTTTAGTTTCAGGATTTAGGGCCTTGCGGTTGAAGGTTTCCCTCGACTTGGGGATTTACGGTTTCGTGCGCATAAGTGGTCTTTGTTCGTGGAAGCTTTGTGCGATGCAGGTCGCGTGCTTTGTCTTTAAGTGCCATAGACTATCTGACGTCTGTTTATGGGACCCAATGAAACCCTGCCAAAAACTCTCCCAACGCCCTATATCATACCATGCCAAAATGCGAGTTGAGGGATGAACTTTCGACAGAGCTCTGGGTTTCAACTCTTAAACCTTGAACCCCCCCTGACCCTCCAACACGTAGGATTTCATGGGTGTGTTCTTGTACAAATCTAAAAATATACATACATAACATGTACATATAGATATGATACAGATATAGATATCATGGATATAGATAGACACTCCTATGCACATACACACGACAGCGCGTAAGCCTACTCACGAAGAAATCAGCATCCTCGATGGGCATGTCGCGGAGGAAGATCTCCCGGCTTTCGTTCGACTCGGCCGTGGGAGCGTAGGCTTCAATTAGGATGGATGTGGTCTAGGGTCTATAGGGTTTGGGGTTTGGGGGTTTAGGGTCTAGGGTTTAGGGTTTAGGGTCTAGGGTTTAGGGGTTTAGGGTTTAGGGAATCACTCTTCTTGAGGGCTCCTGTGGCTATATATCCGTGCATGGACCTTTGGGGTGGATGGCCTAAGCCTCATGGATGTAGCTTCGGATTCGGGTTTAGGGAATCACTCTTGAGGGTTCCTAGATGGATGCTTTAAGGCCAATGCACATACTACATAGGTACATAGGCCCTTAAGATTGATGGCCAAAGCCTCAAACCGTAATTTGTCGTTTATCCCCAAGACCCACATGAACCCTAAACCCGAAACCCTAAGCCTCAAACCGTAATTAGCCCCGTGATCCCCAAAATGCCCACAGGGCCTTCGCTCCGAATCCAAGGCCCTTAAGCCCCTGGCCCTGAACCACGAAGCCTGAACGAGCCTAGGGTTCTTAGGGGTTTAGGGTTTAGGGTTCGGGTTCCGATACCGATAATAAAAAAAACAGCCAGGAACCTTTCACGAAAGCCATCATATGACCCTGAACACACCTTCAAAGAACGCCTGGCGACTCCTGTTGACCCTCATGCGTGCACAAGGCCCAGTTTCAATGATCAGGCTAGCTAGAAAGTATGGCTGTAAGTACATTGACTGCGGTCATAGGCATTATTGTGGCGACCTTACTTCTACCTACTAAGTCGCCTGATCCTCTACGTAGAAGCCCCCTGGCAGGCTACTAAAGTATCTACTGAATCTATTCACCACCTCCTGCAGGTTTGGCATTGCTGTGGCTGATAAGGGCTTTAGGCTTTAGAGAACCCAGAGACTCCGAAAGCCAAAGCCCGCAAAACAGTTGGGGTGGTGTGTTCGGTGGTCCTCCGTAGCTATAGAAGAGGAGACTGAATTGGTATGCACACGCACACACATACACAGACACACCTCTCCCAGGGTCCCCGACAGGTGGTTCGCTGAGGAGGTGTGCCTGTAAACAACGGCTCTCCAACTGCAGGTCAGCCCTAACCCCATGTGTTCTTCATTTCACCATGATGGGAACACAAGGGGAGGTTGTAGCCCTAGACCTCTAGCAACAACGTCTTCCAGTCCTGCTGGCGACAACTCTGCAACCAGGCTTCAGAGAACAGAACAGGACAAGGATTCACAAGCATGCCCTGTCTTCACGCACGGACTACAACTGTCAAGGGCCTACATGGCTGGTCTTGTTCCAGGGCGATTGCGGCACCCTAATGACTACCTGAACACAACTACTGGCCCAACTGGCTGGAAATGAAATTCCTTCGAACTCTTGGCTGTTCCACTGGCTCTCGGCTGGCTCTGCTTGTACGGTGATTTGTCAGTGTCGTGGCTGCTCTTCTGCGCCGTAGAGTTCCCGTCCAGCTGGTGCCCAGTCGTATGGTGAAGAAGGCGTGCAGCGCTTTACTAGGGTTTTGTTTTTGGGTGCTGCACAGACCACCTGTTCAAAGGTTAAGGGATATCTACCCAGCCACTTGGAGGTTCATGGGTAGTTATAAGTAGGGTTATAAGTAGGGTAACTATAGTTATAACCTATTACTATATTAGGGGACTTATAACTCCACTTATAACTACCCATGAACCTCCAAGCACCAAGAAATCATCGCCGGAGCCTAGGTAGCTACAGCCAGGAGTCTCCTAGTCGGATCGGATCACAATCAACGGCTGCAGTTAGTTTTTAGGGTTTAGGGTTTTAGGGTTTAGGTTTTTAGGGTCTTACAAATAACCCTGAACCTTCAAGCAAACAGTGCACTCTGAACCCTCTCTGGCATCGAAGGTCTGAGGAACCAAAGCTCTCAATGGCTAGGTCCTATCTCCCAAATCCTAAACGGCTGAATCCCTGAACCCGCTCCTGAAAACGACCCACCACAATGCACGCGTTCCCGAGAGCAACCGTATACGGGATTTGGTGACCCATTACAAGCAAAGAAACTTTTGGTAAATTTAACTTGAGACCCCAATGAAGGTACTTACAACCTTACGCCACCCGATCCTCCAAGTAATTAATTAATGTCTCTTATTCCTCGACCCAGGCTGTGGCCTCGTCGATGCAAAGCAACGTTAGCTCCTCGTCTGTGGCTGGTCCCGCCTGGCCAAAGCAAACTCATCTGAGGGTTCTTGTTTGGTCTTATGTAGCGCTTTCATCTGTCTTCGTCTTCGTGGGGTATTGTATCTGTTCTATATGTTGTTTTTTTGATTTGTTGTTTTCTTGGCTCGCTTGAGGCTGTATAATTCAAGGGTTCCATGGACTTTACAGGGAAATTAGGTGTAGGGCTTGGAGATTCTAGTGTTTTCTTTCGGTCAGCATTTGCCCTCACTAAGACACAGTAAACGCCGTAAAATCCTGTAATTCCTAACCCTACGTCGCCCGTTTGGCTTCGCAGACTTACTTACTTCCCCGATGAGCCAGGGAAATAAAAGGTTAAACTTTCAGGTTACTACTAAGTTATAAGAACCCAGAAAGTTTGAAAGTTGGGTATTGGAGAACTAAGCTTCCCAGCAACCTCGTCTGGAGCCTCGGGATCGTACTCCTCGTCGGGCTGAAGAGGGTTGCCCGCAGCACCTCCGACGGCTTTGGCTCCGGGGTTCAAAAGTTCAGCTCTTGGGATTTGGGGTGCGGGGTTTCAGCTTGAACCCTTAACCCAAACCTTACATTCTGCTTGGGGATTCGGGTTTAAGGGTTTCTTGAGAATTGCAACAATCGTGCTTGAATTACCAAAGGTACCCAAAGGCCCGGTTGCTGATTTGATGGGGTTCGATGTTGGAGTTGTACTGTATTGGGCTTATCAGGTAAAATACCTACCTGCCTACCTACCTACCGACCTACCCACACCTACCTACCCACACCTACCTACCCGCACCTACCTGCCCGCACCTACTTACCCGCACCTACCTACCCGCACCTACCTACCCGCACCTACATACCCACACCTACCTACCCACACCTACCTACCCACACCTACCTACCTACCTACCTACCCACACCTACCTACCCACACCTCCCTGTCCACACCTACCTACCTACCTACCTACCTACCTACCTACCTACCTACCTACCTTCACTAACCTAACCAGTCTCCATCTTTTTTTCTTGTAAAGTGGTTTTGTAATGTCATTCTACACATGCATATGCTTACACATACATCTAAATCTATATGCATGTCTTTATGTACATGTATGTCTGATTATGTGAACAAACACATATTACAAACATATGTATATACAATACGCGTTTTCTTTATTTGCACAATTGGCCCTTGCTACGGAACTGATCAGCATGCAAACCTTGTCGTACATCGCGGTGTGCACATTGCGTTGCCCGTATATTCTGTAGCATATGAGTCTCACCCTTACTACCACAGAAGTAAGGTTTTGGGCAAATCTCATTGCCTCAACTGTCGAAACAACGAATCGCCAAGAACTGGTGAAAGCGTTCAACAAATAGCAAAGGCTCGAATTGGACAAGTTCCTGACACAGTATCAGCCTTAGGGTAGCAGAACACTCCCCCACTTCCGATATCCTCCCTTCATTTTGGCCCCTGTTCAAAATCTGGTTTTGTATGCCCCAAAACCCCTTCTAATTCGTAGGGCCCGTGTATGAGGATGCCCAAGCCTTTGGCCAGCAGGTAGACTGCGAAGCGATCCACGTCGCGCGCCTCTCCCACGTCCAAGCTCTTGAGGCGACGGGTTTAGGGGCTTTGATGGTTCAGGGGTGTAGGGTTTGAGTCATATGGTCTGATGATTAGGTTTCAGGGTTTAGGGTTTAGGGTTTATGGTTTTTGGGGGTGTGAGCCCAGGCTTTGGAATGAGGATGTTTGATCAGAAATTTACTCAAGAAATAACTGGCACAATAAGAACCATTCAGGGAAGAACCCCGGTAGTATTGGCTTCCATGTGACAAACCCAATGTCCGTATCATAAAGTCCACCACTGCCCTCACATTACATGAGGTAAGCTGGCGTGGCTGTCAAAAGCTCTATTCTTTTATTCTTTAGACGTTTGTATGAAGTAGGATTACTATTTTCTCGAACGCGACAACATGTGACAACCGGAATGCACACTCTTTCATCTTCCTCAGGGACTATATGCACTCAATAAGCCCTTCTGCTCGGGACAAATTCGAGTACTTTACTTTGTTGTCTTACTTGGAGGATGCGGTATCACACTGGGTCCAGACGTCGGGGTCCAATAGAAATGAAAGGTACTCTAAATACAGAAACCCACATGAGGATGACTTAGGTTTTGCGGGTTTAGGCTTATGGGGTTTAGGGGCTTAGGCTGGAGGGGCTCGGGATTCAGGGGACTCAGTAGCCCGTCAAACCAAAGACGGAGGATGCAGCATAAACTGGGTTCTCAGAAGAGCTTAAGCCAGAGCCTGAAATCCTATCCTGTGACAACACTCTGCAAAGTGTATTGCCGATATAACGGCTAAAGAGGCCTAGATTCATCGACTATGCAGCTGACTTGGTGATCGGGGATCAACTGCCTCACCAGAAATTCTGAGAGTCCTTACGTCTTCACACATTGGCTGGGCGAGAAACACACGTCTGCTCTCCCTTCTTTCTGGAACAACCTCTAAGGGTGTCCTTCTTGATCTCGTGGCTCTCAAGTAGTAGTAGTAGTAGTAGT
>CAJNJA010015563.1:4578-21726 GCA_905231915.1 Symbiodinium necroappetens | reverse complement strand
CCGGCAAACAACTTGTGACAAAATGTGAAGTGACAGAGACCTAGGCACTGGTTTGACGGGCTGAGATCTTCGTGTTTATGTGCCACATCCGGTCCTTAAAATTAGGGTCCCCTCGAAATTCTCCAAAATAGTACGGCACCCTTATAGAAATGGCCCTAGTTTAGAAAACCACCCACATAGCTTCCTGGTCTGGTTCGGGGTCTGGAGGTCCTGAGAACGGATTGAAGTTTCTGTCGGAATATGAAGTTCTCTCCGGCTTCAAAAAGAGGCGCTGTGGAACACAAATCCATACAACTCTGCAGCTTACGTCCGAAGAGTTTAAGGCTTTCGGGTGTTGGGTTCGGCTCTAGTGTTTAAGGGTAAAGCTTGACCCCGCGACGATATTAGAGCACACTCCAAGTAAAACCCCAACACTGAAACCGTACCTCCTTCGAGGTTGAGGGTGTTTGGGTATTGAGGTGTTAAAGATTGCAGGGTTCTCAAAGACGTGCTGTAATGTCTTCTGGACTGAGGAAGGCTTGAGTCCTAGGTGACTGGACGCCAAAACTAGGTTTATTGCAGGGGCCCGCCCACTATTCCTGAACCCCCCCTCCATTGTGTAATGTATATTATACTAAATTATAACAGGGAACCCCGAATAGTGTTGGTAACTATTTAGGCCCCTATATTCATCCATTTTGGCTCCCTATGAAACACGCTACCCTGCACCCTGGGCCTTAACACCCAAAAGCCATAGATCCCCCCACCTCAGGTTCGGACTAATTTGGTGAGGGTTTTGGGGTACATGGTAGTGTACTGCTAACACGGAACCCTAGGGAACTCTTCTGAACTTACCCCCCGCGCCCCCCCCCCCTTGAAACTAGGGCAGAGTCCGCGATAAGCCTAGACACCGTAAAAGTCTTACTGAAAACACCAGGTGACTTAGTAAGTAGGGTTGTGATTGCGGTGACGGTAGTTACGTAGCGCCAACTAAGGCGCGTCTAACGCAACTTAAATGCCAAGTCCTCTGATCCCGAAATCCCTATAGAACCCGTATAACTCCTACACCCCTAAACCCCAAAACACCTAAACCCTTCAACCCTAAACGCCTAAACCCTAAACACCTAAACCCTAAGTACCTAAACCCCCAAACCCTAAACCCATATACAAACCCTGATCCTCCAAGCACCCTAAACCCTCAAGCCCTGAACCCTAAACCCCTAAACCCCTAAACCCTAAATTCCTAAGCCCTTACACATCCTCTAAGTAGGGTTTCTAGAGACTCCAATATCCCTTAATTCAGGAATATGCCTAAATCATATTAGGGGTCCTACTATAATTTAAGGTATATTCCTTAATTAAGGGATATTGGAGTCTCTGGGAAGTAGGGTTTGTGCCAAGGCGCAGCGTGCGAACCGCCTTCTCGGCCATCTGCTGGCTTTTGAAGGTGGCGGTGGCCACCAGCTGCCGGCATATTGGGGGTTTGGGCTTAGGGGTTTAGGGGCTTAGGGTTTAGGGGTTGGGGTTTAGGGTTTAGGGGTTTAGTGTTTAGGGGCTTAGGGTTTAGGGGTCTAGGGGTTTAGGGATTTAGGATTTAGGGTTCTTCACATGAAGGTTTAGAGTGTAGGCTGTGGTTTCATGAAGGTTTATAAAGGGCTTAGATAAGTTTCATACGGATTGTGGCTTAAGGCCGTGCTGCTGGTCTAGCGTCAGCCCCTTGTCGGCATCGCTTGTGGTACCCCTCAAGCCCTGAAGCTCTACACCATAAAACCCTAAACCCGAAAAATGCAAACCCTGAGAGGGTTCAACCTAAACCCTAAGCCCTACCTAGCTACCACAGCCGACTTGTTTGTAGGCTCTTATCATAAAGCCCGAATCTGGACCTCTAGGGACCCTACTATCAGTAGTTCAGGGTAGACCATCTTTACAATCTGAACACTCTAAACCCTGAACCCCTAAATCTGAAGCCCTGAACCTTATACCCAAACCCTAAGCCCTAGACCCTGAACCTTATACCCTAACCTTAACAGGCCTAAACCCTAAACCTTATACCCTAGCCTTACAAGCCCTAAACCCTGAACCTTATACCCTAACCTTAAAAGCCCTGAACCCTAAGCCAACTTTACAGCCCTGTGAGCAAGCCCTGAACCTTAATTACACACTAAGCCTGAAGCCATACACCTTATACCCTAACTTTAAAAGCCCGAAACCCTAAACCTTATACCCTGACCTTATAACCCTGAACCCTAAGCTTTATACCCCAACCTTAAAAAGCTCTAAACCCTAAACCTTGTACCCTAAACCCCTAAACCCTAAACCCTAAACCCCTAAACCCCTAAACCCAAACCCCGAAACCCTAAGCCAACTTTAGAGCCCTGTGAGCTTTCCACGGCAAGGCTTGGCCTGGCCACTCGCTGTGCGAAGCGCCGAAGGCGGGGACTCGAGTGCACCCAGGGTCTGCCTTGCTTTAGGTTTTTGGGTTTAGGAATTAGGGTTTAGGGAATAGGGTTTAGGAGTTAGGGCTTAGGTTTTTGGGTTTAGGAGTTAGGGTTTAGGGCTTAGGGGTTTAGGGTTTAGGCTTTTGGGTTTTAGGGTTGAGGGTTGTGGGCTTAGGGTTGAGGGTTGCGGGTTGTGGGCTTAGGTTTCAGGGTTGAGTGCTGAGGGTCGTGCGGTTTAGGTTTTAGGGTTGAGGGTTGCGGGTTCAGGGTTTTGTTGTTGGTTCTTTGATTTTTCTTGTTGGGAGTGGAAGGTTTATTCATAGGCACGCTCTTCGCTTTTAATCCTTTCCGTGTGGTTGTTTTAGGCTTCAGGGCTGACAGTATTTGAAGTGCTTTCGGGGTTGAGGGTGAAACCCTTGTAGGGCATTAAGGTGTGCTTTCATGGCGTTTTGGGGCACAGAGGTATCGCGGGGATTGTGAAGAAGGCTTTTCCGGTCTACGGTTTGGTCCAGGGTTCTGGCCTGTGTCAGTATGGCATTGTACCTGGAGTGTAAGGTCTCACTCTTTTCAAAGGACTCTACGGGGTTTCTTCCACGACATCTGAACTTCACAAGCTTTATAGGATGTGAGAGGGTTGCCGGCGTGCTTTTTTCTAGCCCGTCTGATTGCCCCTGTATTGCTGGGCAGGTTTCGGGCTGCGTGAAGGGTTCATTTTGTCTTTTGCAGGTCTCGAAGGCCTGGCTCTGGCATGGCATTTGGAGGGTTCCTGCACTCTTGAATGCGGTTGTAGACATTTTCACGGGTCCCGGTGACCTGTTTGTAGGGATTTACGGGGATTTCAACCATGATGGTTTCTCGCGTGATGTCAACATGAATCGAAATCGGAAATCTTTGCCTGGAAGCTTGGATCTTTCGGGACTGCATGATACACCCGCAGACTCAAATATAGCTTGAGCAACTCCCGTATGAAGGAGTCCTAAAACACTCTACGGAATATCCCTTGAGGGGCGTTCCCTTACCATACTGTGATACTTGGATGTTTAGGATTCTATAGGGTAGTTGTATACGGGGGAATGTAATATGGATATTCCCGAAACCCCGACTAGCTTGGCCCAAGCAGGCAGCCCCTAAACCGCACTAAGCCTCTTGAGTCTTTGTTAAGGCCGTACTCAGAGAACCCAAGACCCCTTGATTAAAGAATTTGCCTTAAATCATAATATTGAGGCCCCTATAGTTTAAGGTATATTGCTTAATTAAGGGGTATTGGGATCTCTGTGTATTTTGCCCTAAACTTGAGACCCTAAACCCACTCAGCCTATGCTTCTGGGACTCGTGAACCATAGGGTTACGATTGCTAGGCTGTGAACACGAAGCCTGGTGCCGCTTTTCCTTCCTACGGTTGATGATATAAATCCTGCATTACCCTAAGGACCCTAAACTATGAGAATTATGGTATATTCCTTATGTGAGCTCACCAAGATTCCTCAAGAGCTCTATATACACTCACCAATACCCAAACCGCTTCTTCTTGAAGCTCTCCACCTCGTGCAAACCATCGAAGAGTCGCAAACACACCCTATAAGCAAACACTGCCTCATGCGCGGTTTTAGAGAATCAGGGCTGTCAGGTTTGGGGCTTTGTGGTATAGGGGTTCAGGGTGTCCAGGCTGGTAACTATACTAGCCTATGAGAGGAAAAACCACTCACAACTCCAGATTGTGTCGAGCTTCTTACGTGCACCTGGAGCTCTTCCTAAACATGCCTGCGCCCTAAGCCAACAAGTTTAAAGATTACAGGATTCGCCGTGATATGAACCGGGCTGAGGCAGTTTTATGCTGTAGTTGTGGCAAAGTAGCCTCAGTAATACGTAGTACTAATTGCCAGTTAATCCGGGCAGCTAATGGGTTCAGTTTAAGGCCCGGCGTCTCGCAGAGACCTGTTTATGTCGACCGAGTGGCAGCAGTGAGCGGATCTTGGATGTAAATGCTTCCTGCGCCCAAAGACTCCAACACCCCTTAAATAAAGATGGTAATGAAAAGTTAGATAGGGGAAGCTACCGAGGGATCCTTGAAAAATGAGACTTGGTACTTTATTACAACTACTATGACTATGATGTACTACTTTTATTCTTAGTAGTATGTGTTGTTTAGGGTGTAGGGCTGAGGGTTCAGGGTTTAGGGGGCTTCTGGGTTTTGAGGCGAGGACGGGCTTCAGCTTGGTGGAGTTAAGTGGAGTTTGTGACCCGGCTTAGGGTTTAGGGCCGAGGTTAGGGAAGTTGAGGGGAAGAGGATTCACCTAAACCCTAAAACCCAAACCCTGAACCCTCAACCCTGAACCCAAAACCCTTAGCCCTAAACCCTAAACAGTAAACCCCAAGCTCTTAGCCCTAAACCCAGACCGCATCTGGAGGGTCGGTCATGGTATTTAGAGTTGGGGGTTTTCCAGGCCTGGGCTTT
This sequence comes from Symbiodinium necroappetens, assembly GCA_905231915.1. Lineage (NCBI taxonomy): Eukaryota > Dinophyceae > Suessiales > Symbiodiniaceae > Symbiodinium > Symbiodinium necroappetens. The sequence goes on along the minus strand of CAJNJA010015563.1, from coordinate 16,854 downwards.
GGGGCTTTGGGGATTAGGGTGAAAGGCCACTTGAAAGGTACGGTTGACGATGCAAATCCTGCATTACCCATAAATCGGGAACAAACCATAATTCCCATATGTTTAGGGTCCTTAAGGTAATGCGTAGGATTTATATCATCAACCGTAGTACCTGGGTTTAGAGTAGGGATCAGGGGCTTAGCCTTCTGTGCAAGTAGAACCCCGCAAAGGGATACGCACATTCGATACATCGGTGGTTCTCCAAATTAAGGGTTAAGGGTTTAAGGTGTAGGGTTCTCCAAAAAAAGGCCCCTTATCGGCTCCTTTGTGCGGTGCCGTACTATTTTGGGGACCTAGACAGGGACCTTAATTTCTGGTTGGGGGGAGGCTCCTGTTGTTGTAGACACGTTCTTGGGGGGTTTAAGGAGGTCTTGGGGTTTACCCGCCAGGACAACACCCCCCTAAACCCTAAACCCTAAACTACGCACTCACCAAGTTTCAAAAGGAGCCGCTGCATGAAACCTGAAACCCGCAACACTGAAACTGCGTTCTTGCTGAGAGATTTAATTTGAGTTACCATAATAAGGAAACCATACTATTTATTCTAGATCCCTAATATGGTAACTAAAGTTAAATCCCTGAACCCTAAACCCTAAATCCTAAACCCTAAATTAAATCCCTGAACAAGAACCCAGGAAAACCCCCACGCAGCCCACGCGCCAGTGCCCGAAACCTCATCCTGCCTGGAGCTCAGACGTAACTTGAACGGAAGGCCTTCCTTTTTATAGGGTTTAGGGTTTCGGGCCTAATACATCCGTAAAGAGCCCCTAAACCCTAAACCCCTAAAGCCCTAAAGAGCCCTAAACCAAAAAACTCTAAAACCCTAATTAAACCCCTAGGCCCTAACCCTTAAACCCTTAAGCCCTAAAGCCCTAAACCCCTGAACCCTTAAAGAGCCCAATCCAAAAGCTACAACTCCGCCTCCGACAGTGTCGTCCAGCCGGCGGGGAAGTTCGTCATGCGGAGGGTTCGCGAACCTCGGTCGGCGACAGCCCCGGCCCCAATCTACATATATATATATACACACACATATATATGATATATATACATACACACACACACACATATACACATACCATATTGCATTATAAGTTTATAGAGAATACTATATTATATAAACAAATAAACAACTATATATAAAAGCCTCCAGTCCCAAAAGCCTTCACGTTAAGGGTTCAGGGCTTGAGGATGAAGGGCTAGGGGAAGGGCACATCTCGCTCGTTTGGCTCTGCCCCGCAACATGCGCCTACGAAAAAAACTCAAAAAATCACCGAATTCAAAAGCCGACGCTGCCTTGGCTGCTAGGGTTTACGGGGGACTAAACGGGTTTCGTAGGGAGTTGTAGGTGTTTTTGTAAATTTCAGCAAAAGGTTCTAAGTGGCATCCAGACGCCCTCGGCCAGTGCGGCAGAAACTCCCCTGACCGGGTCAGGCTCTTGCTTGGGCATGCCAGTTCACCCCGGAACAACCCAGAGACCCCAATATCCCTTCATGAAGGAATATACCTTGAATTAGTAGTAGGATCCCTAATAATATGATTTAAGGGTTAATATTCCTTACTTAAGGGAGTTTGGAGTCTCTCGGAACAAACCTAAATGGAGGATCGGGGGACTTAGTAAGTAAGGTCGTGATAGGGATTTAAATCAGCGTCCATGATATGGACAACTACAGCTACCTTACTTGTAACCCACTGCTACATCCCCTGACGCTCTTAGCACGGTGGTCACGCTAAGCCCTTTATCCCAAAGCTACACCTTCCGAAACAACAATGACCCAGAGACTCCAAAACCCCATAATTAAGGAATATACATTAAATTATACTTAGGAACCCTAATAAGATTTAAGGTATGTTCCTTAATTAAAGGGTTTTGGAGTCCCTGTAAAAACGAAAGCCAAAAAGATCCAGCGGCTAACATCGGTCTCAACCGACTCGAATAGCGCTGCGGCCATCGCCTACCGGGCTTTCTTCGAAAAGATCGGGGTACGGATTCTAGGGATTTAAGATGATTTTTAAGGTTGTTTAGGGCATTATAGGGTTTAGGGCTTAGGGGATGTGGGGTGCATAGGTTCAGGGTTTAGGGTGTAGGGAGTCAGATGTAGGAGCCTTAGTAATTAGCACTGGGAATATCATTTCTTAACGATCAGAAGCAACCCTTCATTCAACTCTTCAGGCCCCCAACACCCTAAACCCTACATCTTAGGGGCCGAGTACCATAGCCCAAAAAAGGTTAACCTTTTGAATTATATTAGGTTTATATAAGCCCAAAAAGGTTAAAGGTTACTTACTGGACCCCTAAGAAACCCTACACCGATTAGCCCCCAACCGCTTTAGCCTCGAAGCCTTCAACCATGCCCTGCTCGGAGGATCAGGGGACTCTCCAGGTAGGGTTTTGGGCACGGGATACAGGAAAGTAGAACCAGAGGGGTGCTCGCCGTAACTTACAACTCCATGTACTAGATAAAAGGACACTTGCAGCATTACCCTAAACCCTAAACCAAAAACCCTAAAGCCTAGAGTCCTAAACCAAGAACCCTAAAGCCTATAGTCCTAAACCCTAAAGTTCTAAAGCCCTTTTGTCCCACATCCGCCTGTTGTCGGTCGGCTGCCATGCTGAATGCACGGAGCAGCTCGGGATGCAAGACCCGCCCTACGAAAAAAGGTCGAAGCCGCAGCTGTGTGGAAATCTAAATTGCCTAGGGGCGCTAGGCTGTAGAGGTGTGGTCCTGTCGTTGCCTGTGCCTCTTTATTTCGCTCGGAACTCCGAAATCGAACTGCTCTGCACTGCGAAGGCTTGCCTGCTGCCTGTGACTTGTTGAAGAGCTCCGCCAAAGGTCTGTGCTGATGTACTACGCTACTGCTTAGACACACATACACCTGCACATCATACCAAACATGCAAATCGGTGAACATATTTCCGTCTGAGTCATATTCTCTTGCTGTCAGGCGACCCGAAAGTGCTGAGGGCCTAGCAAACGCAGCTTGGCTGGCATGGGGCTGAGCATGAAAGGGGGCACTAGACCCCCCACAGTCCCTGATGCTGTTGCCAACATTGCCTCTAAACGAGCCTGCAGCCGAAGGAAAGGATGTAATGAGCGAAGGGAGGCAATGAGTTCGGGTCTTTTTGTTCGGGGTTGCGGGGTTCGTGCCCCTGGCACTCTTCCATGCAGGGAACCCAAAACCCTAAACCCCCCAAACTGGCTCTAAACCCTGAACCCTAACAAAGAATTGGACTGAGGATTGGCCGCGTACAATGGCAGACCAGGGTCCCTTTTGAGGGAAATTAGGCTGCTGAATAGCCACACGCCAGTAGACCACCCTCCCTCCCTCAGCCCCTGAACTCCAGACTCGAGGACTCCAATACAGGGGCCTTAATAATTGAAACAGGTTCTTGCGCCTTGGGACATATTTTAATACACTTATGAAAAAGACCCCCCCTCCTGCCCACAAAAAAACAAATAACGCAAAAACACTAATCATATTTGTAATTCTTTAGGCCCTAGACTAAGTCCTTAAAACCCTGAACCCTTCAACTACCGCCCAAAGCCCGACCCCTCTGCTCTGGCTGTGTGCTTACCGGTGCTTGCTTATCCCAAACTTGCCCTTGCAGCGCGGCAGTGGTGATGTAGGGGCCTTAGTAATTGAGTAGGGCTCCTTTAAAAGGTTCCTTAAAAGGGTTAGTAGAGGCCTTGATAATGGGAATAGGGTCTTGGGCTCCTTATTAAAAGTAGAACTACAATAAGGAGCCCTCAGGAAGAATGAATCTAGGTAGTTATTTAGGTTTCTGTAGTAACTAAGCCCCTAATAAACTTCAAGGGTCCACATACCCGGCACACAGCTCCGGAGGGCTTCAGTAGTCATGTGTCCGTCTTTATCACCCAAATCCAAAGCCCAACCTCAACCCTCTCAACCCCTGAGACCTGCGAGAGTTCAACCCTAAACCCTGAAACCCTCCCAGCCCCAAACCCTCAACCCAAAAACCCCTCTAGACCCTAAACCCCGAAACCCCTAAAGCCTTAAAACCCTCAACTCCAAACTCCTAAACCCCTAAAACCCTAAAACCCCGAAACCCCGCCAAGCCTAAACCCTAAATCCAAACACCAGCACACCCAGATGCCTACAGCCTAAACCCCTAACCCAGACCCCAAAAGTCCAAGAGCCCGAATCTTAAAACCCAAACCCTCAAACTGAAAAGGCCTGAGAGCCCCACAGCCATTCAAACCCCTGTACAAACCCTGAAGCTTAAGCTTAAGAAAAGAGGCTTTGAGAGCAAGAGTAGGGTTCGGCGTCAGAAGCGTCGAAATAGCCGCTGTTGTAAGAAAGGATACACAGTTATGATAGGGACAACCCCAAAACCCTAAACACTTAAGGTACTAATTATACAGCCCTTTGCCTCCCTATATACACGCTACCTCAACCCTACAAAACCAAACTGTTTAAGGACTTCCACAAGGAAAGGATAATAAGGAATCTTAAATAAACAGGTAGGTTATTCACTGAACCTTAATGTAAACACCCCGTAGATAGACAGATAGATTCAGATAGATACTGTAGATAGATAGATAAACAGATAGACAGTGTAGATAGATAGATCGATAGATAGATAGGTTATTCAAGGCTTGAGCAAAACATCCTTAAAGGCCCCAAATGCATCCTTTTGCACGCTGCGCGCAGCCGAAGGAGGTCGCTTGGCCTTTTCCGACCTGCAAGTCGGCTCGAGGCTTTCGTGAGTTGAACACTCAGGCCTAATTATATAAGGGTTACTATAGGGGTTCTACAAAATAGGGGCCTTAATTACTAGAATAGGGTTTTGGGCTCCTTCATGGCTTAAGGCTCTCGTGCGTTGAACACTAAGGCGTAATGTAGGGGCCTTAATTCTGAGAACAGGGTTCCTTTAAAGGGTTGCTACAAGGGTCATTATCAGGGTTCTATAAGGGTATAATGTTGGGGGCTTGGCGTAATATAGGGGGCTTAATAATTGGAATAGGGCTCCTTTGAAGGGTTCCTTATAGAAGGGATAATTTAAGGGTTACTTTAGGGGTTCTATACAGTAGGGGCCTTAATAACTAGAATAGGATTTTGGGCTCCTTCGTGGCATAAGTTTTCTGAGGGACCCAGCCTAAACCCTAAACCCTAAGCCCTAAGTATACTGAGGAACCCTAAGGAATGATGTTGGTAATCTTTTTTTCGGCTTCTGTGTTAGAACTCATAAGAGTTGTCGGCTGGTGACGACTTCCTTCGGGTTCACCTTACTTGGAGGTTCATGGCTGGTTATAAGTGGGGTTAAAAGTGGGGTAACTATAGTTAGAACCTATATTAGGGGACCTATATAACTCCACTTATAACCACCCATGAACCTCCAAGTACCACAACCTATCCCAATACCCCGCTCTAATTCTTATGAAGGGATGACATGAGCGCAACATTCCCTTTAGGATTCTTACAGCCACCCATGAACCTCCAAGTACCAGTGTCCTAAACTCCAAGACCTGAAACCTAAATGTGGGTAGTTCTCTAGGTTAGGGTTCCTTTTTAGGTAGGGTCCTTTTTTCAGGGTTCAAGCCTTGCGGCGCCGCAGGGGCATCCGTTGGATCCGTTTGCACCATAACACTGTGGCTTGCAGCGGAGACCGTCTGTACTCCCTGCTCACGGGTGCGAACAGCTTGAGGTGGCCGAGGCGACAACTGTGTCGGGTGTGGGAGACTCGCCAAGAAACTGAGAATCGTACCAGCCTCACCAGGAGGCAGCGACGCCAATCTTTGTAGGGCTAGTTGGACGTGCTGCTGTTCACCTAGGAGACCAGCCACGCTTTGAGTGGCCTCTGGAGTGGCAGGCGTGGCAGCTGCAGGGCTCTCATCTGTCTCCGCCCGTTCCTTAAAGGGATCTATGCGGGTTTCTATAAGGGGGTGTAGTTCTCTGAATTAGGGTTCCTGTTGGGGCCCGTTTCTTTTAATAAGGGTGCCGTACTGTATTGGGGACCGAAAAAGGGACCCTAATGTAGAGAACTACCCATGTGCTTTGGATTCTTGGCGCAAGAACGAACAAGAGTGGAGGGAGCACAGCCCAACCTTCGGCATGTCAGCCCCCAACGCCTCTAAATCCACAAGAATCCCCCGACTCACCAACCACAAAACCCTTGGTCGGGGATTTAACTTAAGTTACCATAATCAAGAAGCCATATTACTTACTATAGGTCCCCATTATGGTAACTTAAATTAAATCCCTTAAACCTAAACCCTAAACCCTAAGCCTTAACAAGAGCCCAGTTCAGGGGGTCTTGTGCTGTAGGCCGATGATCACTAAACCTCTGTCTTGAAGGACCTTAACCTGACCCTAAGGGTCCGAAGGACCTAATAATCATATACTTGGGTTATGGAGTAGTTTTGTAGGTTAGTATTCAGAACCCTAAACCCTAAACCCGTATATGATTGTAAGGTACTTGGACCCAAAGGGTTAGGACTCCGCCCACTGCAACCCCTGTTGGACGAAACTGGCTTCTTAATCATTAGGGTTTAGGGTTTCCAGGGTTTTGTTTTAGGTTTAGGGATTTAGGGTTTAGGGGTTTAGGGGTTTAGGGGTTTTAGGGTTTAGGCTATAGGTTTTAGGGTTTAGGGTTATGGGTCGGCATTATTCTGAACCCCAGCCAGCGGAAATCGCCACAGAACAGAGACTTCAACCCAACCGCACAGTGCCAAACCCTACTGTACAATGCTAGGCTGCTTCTGAACCCACACCTAAAAAAACCCTGCTAAACCCTAAACGCTAAAACTCAAAACCCTTAACCCGAAACCCTAAGACCCTTAATCCTGAAATGTATATGGACCGAATAAAAGGACTCCTCTCCAATGACAACATCCTGTAAGGGATCGACTTTGTGGCTGTAGCGTCGTCGCCCACAAGTTTGTAGGGTATGGGCTACAGGCGAAGCTCCAACTATCCACACATCAAAGATTCATGTGGGCAGTTCTCTAAATTAGGGTCCCTTTTAGGGTCCTTTTTGTAAGGGTGCCGTACTATATTGGGGACCTAAAAAGGGACCCTAATTTAGAGAACTACCCACGTACATCCCAACAACTACTATCATACACCCAAGCACGTTGTTGTAGGAATACTTTTGACCCTTACTTGGAGCATCAGGTGAATAAGTAAGTACGGCTATAGGTCCCTTTATTGGGGGTACAAGCAAACAAGTAGAAGTAAGTACAGTTATCTTGCTGGTAATCCTATGCGCTCAGTCTCCAGATCCTTTCGGAAAACCTATCGAACCTATGACGCCTCATGAAGCCCAACAAGACCCTTGTCCAAACACATCTTGCAGCTAGCACGTGCCCCAGGTCAAGCCAGTATTCCCCGACGAGGCCCTAAACCCTAAACCCCAAACCCTAAACCCTAAACCCTAAATCCTAGACCCTAAATCCTAGACCCTAACCCCTAAACCCCCTAAACCCTAAACCCCCTAAACCCTAACCCCTAAACCCAAACCCCTACACCCCTAAACCCCTAAACGCTAACCGGCCCTAACCCCTATAAACCCTAAAAGGCAGCCTCAGAGGGGTGGCGCGTTGGTGGGAAGCACAGCAGGTGTGGCCATGGCAGCTGCGTGGAGCCTGGCCGCCTCAAGACGTTTCTTAGGGGTTTAGGGTTTAGGGCCTGGGGTTTAGGGTTTAGGGTTTTTAGGGGCCGAGTACTTTAGCCCAAAAAAGGTTAAGCTTTTGAAATTACTTGGTTTATATAAGCCCCAAAAGGTAGGGCCGCCGGGTCTTCCCCTAAACCCGAAGCCCTGAACCCCTACGGTTGATGATAGAAATCCTGCATTACCTTGAGGACCCTACACTATGGGAATTATGATCTATTCCTTATTATGGGTAATGCAGCACGTATATCATCAACCGTAGGTAGCCTCAAATGTTGCCGGCAGGACTCCAACCTGGCACTCTACAAGGACCTTGATGGACACATGACAGAGCCATTGTTGAAGAAACGCCGAAACCCCAGTGGCTGTAAGCCGGCTTGAACATTACAGAAACGAGCGAGCGGTTCTGTGATCTGTAATGGTCTGGTTATGCAGTCATTGTTGACCGACTAAGGCTCAACAGAAATAACGAGGACAAAGGAGAGGAGAAAGGGTTCAGGGCTAAGGTTTTTGGTGCTTAGGGCTCTGGGGTGTTGGCGTCTTGATATTGAGCACCGCGTTGTTGAATACCGTACCATGGGAAACAGAAGAATACCGTACCATGGGGAACAGAACCCCCCCCCCCCCCATGTTTCAAGCGTTCTACTCCAGCCCACTCCATCCAGCCAGGCGCCCTCCACCCAGCCAAGCCCCCTCCATCCAGCCAAGCCCTCCACCCAGCCAGGCCCCCTCCATCCAGCCAGACCCCCTCCCTCTCCAGGCCCCCTCCGGGGATAGAGCTTTACAGAGGGCTACCCGCGTCCAAGCGCTCTGGGGGTGGGGGTCCATGCCGGTTCATCAACACCACAACAAGCCGTTTAAGGTTTGGGGTTTAGGGGTTTCGGGTTTAGGAGTCTCCAAGAAGATGATGTCTAGAACCATAGCAGCCGGCCCGCGAAGACGCTAATCAGTAGCACTTGAGGCTTGTTATCAGTGCAACTAGCAATCGCTAAAGACATGATCCTGCAAAAAGAATCTCATAACAACGCGCCTGACACCTCCTACACCCCCGCAACATATTTTGCCGAAAACAAGTAGTGACAAAGATGATAGTAATAGTCGCAGCAACCATGCCAGCAAGACACAGGCACTCCCAAGTGTCTTAGTATGCATCTAGCCATCACGCTCCGTCAGCTCCCTCTTGCCAGGAGCAGGCGAAGATGCCAAAGATGATGACGAGGACGCGAGACCAGCAAGAGCAAGAGTAGCTGCCGCGGCCGCCCGCTTCCGCTGCTCCAGCTCCAGGGCCAGCTCCTGCTCCTTCCATTTTGGGAGGCCGGTCCTGCCGGAGCACCTGGCGCTGGTGCTTCTCCCTCTCCCGCTGATGCCACACATACTCAGCGGTCTGCTGACAAAGCAGGTCATCCGTCGGCATCAGATCCACGGATCAAGGTTGACTTTTGCATTCTGACAATGAAGGATACTTGCGCAACTGCTACTTCACAGTACACATCGGAAGCCCTCATCTAGCCACTCGAAGGTCTTAGTCGCCACGAACGGCGATAGCAACAGCAGCCACGCCAGTAGTGAGACATCTGAATGATAACCACCTCGATGCAGAGCCATCTGCTAACACGGCTACAGATTCTTCTGCACTCTAAATCCTAAAACCTCAACCCAAACGTGAAACTCTGAATCCCGAAGCCGACACCGCCGAAACCCTACAGCCTGAACCTTAATCCCTCAATCGTATCATCTCTCGTCCTCAACAACCAGGCCAAAAAAGTTCGAACTGTTTAAGATAGACCTGAAATATATAGGGCCAAGAGGTGTAAAGTTCTCTCTTTGGCTATCTAAGTCTTCGGCTGAGCAGCCGAGAGCTGGATGAGCTCTTTGTGGGTTTAGGGTGTAGAGACCTTCTATAGGGGTTGGGGGTTTGGGGTTTAGGGTTTCGGGACCCTCATAACCGCCCAACAGCCTCCCCAACTCGAACCAGAATACAACCACCACAAAACTTCACCGCTTCCTAAGCCCAAAGCCTTCAACGCTAAACTCTAAAACCCTACGCCTCAAACTCGAAACTCTAAAACCCTAAGCCTTAAACTCGAAACTCTAAAACCCCAAGCCCTAAACTTTAAGCCCTAAACCTTAAACCTTAAGCCCTGCACCTTTGGACCCTACACCCTAAAGGGAGCTTCTCGCCAGGGCCTGCTCCGCTTGCGCGTAGGCCTCAGAAGGCCAGCGACAGGCGGCCGACGATTGAGGTTTAGGGGCTTTAGGGGCTTTAGGGCTTTAGGGTTTAGGGCTTAAGCTTTAGGGATTAAGGGTTTAGGGCTTTAGGGTTTAGCGTAGAGTATCGCGTAGGCGGAAAGATCTTGCGGCAATGCATCGCAGTATGACGATTGGCCGCTGGAGTCCGACAGTGGAGGGCTTTTTCCTTTTTCTTTCCCAGCCAAGGCCGTCTGAGGCGGTCAATCCACCCAAACCTACTTGGAGGTTTAGGGGTAGTTATAAGTGGGGTTATAAGTAGGGTACCTATAGTTATAACCTATATTAAGGGACTTTTAACTCCACTTTTAACTACCCACGAACCTCCAAGTACTCCTTTTAGGGTTTAGCTCTAGACTCACCAAGGCAGGCAGGCTTATTGGGTCGCTTCGCCATCGAGGTCGAGGGGTTTAAGCGCCGCCCACCCACGGAGGTGGGCGACTAAGCCTTGAGTTCGGTGTTTCGGGTATCGGTTTTTGGGTTGAGGGGGACGACATCCGCGAGCTTTGGTGGTTTCGATTGTAGTATCTCGGCCTTGAGGGTCTTATAGATTTTATGGGTTTCTGTAGTATGCTGTAGGGATCCTTGAAGGGTTTTATAAGGGATCTACAGTCGGGTCTCCATATTCGGGGCCTTGAGAAGTAGAATGGGGTTTTGGGGTGTATGGGGACTTGACTTCAGGGTTTGGGGCTAAGGGTGTAGGTACGCGGAGTTTATGTTCAGGGCTGCATAGGTGTTCTTTTGAGGCTTCCGTCGACTTTTGTTAGAGATGCAACAAACTAGCTACTGCTTCAGGGTGTTTTCCTTATGCTCACGGGACCATAACCTATTATGTTGTAGGGCTTGGATCCGTAGGTAGGGCTGCATGGCTAGGATTCAGGGTTTAGGCGTTTGTCTGCAACCCAAAAGGCTTATGTATTTCCCAAGATGGTCGCATTATTCTAGACAGGTAGGGTTCATGGTGATCGAGCGCTTCTGGATGTTTACAGCATACAGTAAGACGATTCCTACGACTCGGCCGGGCGATGGTGCGGACCCTTAATGCATGAACTACGCAGCGCGTAGACGTCGGCCCTCATATGGTCAGCCGCATGGACTCCCAACACCCAAGCTGTGACGCAACCGCGTAATCCTCTCGAACAGCAAACCGCCGCAGACGACAACCTAATGCCCTAAGACAATCAACCCTTGATCTTGGAAGCGCCCGGCCGTCCAAGAGCCTACAGTATAAGCCCAAAAGTTGGAAACCCAATAGCTTGAATCCTTACGAGCAATGTACAGGGAATCCCAGCACTAATTGTCCTTAATCAGGTTTCCAACTTTCTGGGGTTTACTGTACTGTGAACTCTAAACCTTTTGCACCGAAACCCCAAAAAAACCAAGCCCTGGACAGCAAAGGCTGGGTTCACCCACGGGCCGCGCGGCATTGATCTGCTGAGCAGCGTCGTGGATGATCTTCGCTTGCCGCTTGTACTTCAAACCTGTCCCGAGGGACTTAACAGCCCTGGACTAAGAAATATACATAGGGTCCTATTGAGGATGGGGCTTTTGAGTCTCTGACTATCTTTTGTAAGGTCTTTCGGGTTACAGAAGCACAAGCGGGCAGGTTTCGGGCATATCGTTTTTGGAGCCGAAACTTTCAAACACTGCTTCTTGGGGATTAAACAAGATTTGCTTTAGGTTTGCAAGCTTCGTGGTATGAAATTTCAAGTTGCATAGGCTGTGCCTGAGGCTTTTGTTTATGGTGTCAGGGCATGTTGGGTGTCCCCTAGGTTTTCCAATCATATTCGGGTCTAGGGTCTGGGGTGTTTCAGGGTTTGGGGGCGTGTGTGTTAGGGCTCGTAGGCTTCAGGTTAAGTTGCAGCTTCCTTTTTTCGAAGGTAGTTCTGCTGAGGCCGGTGGTGATGCTGCTGATGATAACAGTAAACATGCTGTCGTGAATCATGTACTGGCTGCTGACAAATATAGGGGGCTTACCTACTATTTCGAATTAGAATAGGATTCGGGGGGTATTGTAATATACGAAGGAGGTCGAAGGAACTGCGGAGAGTCAGCCAAGACCCTCTCAGTCTCTCTCACTTCATTTCATTGCTGCGTCTGTCTCCCTTCTCAGGTTTAAGGCTTACTTGGAGGTTCATGGGGGGTTATAGGTGGAGTTATAAGTCCCCGAATATAGGTTATAACTATAGTTACCTACTTATAACCCTACTTATAACTAGCCATGAACCTCCAAGTAGGGTTTAACTCGACCACCAGTTCTCCGCGTGCAAACCATCGTTTAGGAGACGTGGCCTGCAAACTCTGCGTGGGTTTGTGTGTTATCTCACTCAGCTTTTTGGTATACTTGGAGAAAGAAGCCT
>CAJNJA010015562.1:0-11701 GCA_905231915.1 Symbiodinium necroappetens | reverse complement strand
AGCAGTCGTAGCAGTAGCAGTAGCGGCAGCAGGAATAGTGGAGGTAGTAGTAGTACTAGTAGTAGTAGTAGTAGTAGTAGTAGCAGTAGTAGCACCAGCAGGAGCAGCAGTACCAGTACCAGTACTGGTACTAGTGCTGGTGCTAGTGCTAGTGCTTAGTACTGGTACAGGTAGCAGCAGCAGCAGCAGCAGCAGCAGTTGTTGTTGTTGTTGTTGTTGCTGCTGTTGTTGTTGTTGTAGTTGTTGTAGCAGTAGTCGTCGCCGTCGTCGCTGTAGTAGTAGCAGTAGTAGTAGCAGCAGTAGCTGCAGTACTGGTAGAAGTAGTAGTAGTGGTAGTAGTGGTAGTAGTAGTAGCAGCAGCAGCAGCAGCAGCCGGAGCTGCACTTGCCGTAGCAGCAGTAGTGACTCAGTGGTGGTGGTGGTGGTGGTGGTGGTGGTCGTAGTAGTAGTAGTAGTAGTAGTAGTAGTAGTAAAGAGTAGGAGTAAGAAGTTGTTGTTGTTGTTGGAGGAGGAGCAGCGTTGGCAATCAGTGAAAGACCCCTCTCCACATTCAACCTCCCAACCCCCTTCCCTCCTGCCCCGCACCCCCCACCCCCCTACATTGATACGATCAACAATATGCTGGTTTCGGGCCCTGGGCTGCCTCCCTGCCAAAAGCAAGACTCGCGAGCTTTCGTGATTCGCGTTGGGTTCACTGCTTAGGGCCCCTTAGGGCTTTCTCTTGTCAGGGTTTTCGGCCTCTGGTTTGGGGTGAGGCAGGTTTACGGGATGATGCTTGAACGTCGCGAAGCATGGTCCCAAGAGCCCAAACACAGCACAGGGCAGAGGTGAAGCCGGCTTCAGGTGCACAAGCGAGGCCGCAACCAGGGGCACAGGTGAGGGTGAACCAACACAGAAACCTGGAGGAAAAACTCTTCGATCTGGCGGAATGTGCTTGCACAAATAGAAACGGTCCAAGCCTCAAACCTCAAAGAACCGTGGGCAAGGCCTCGTAAGGTGTGGTAGGCAAACACGACGATGTGCTAATGAAGTACTACATACTGAACAGAACATGAAACTGACAGGTTGTCAGCCAACTGTAAACTTGAACTCAACATCTACGGCAGGGACCCGCTACCTCTGTTCCCCTCACCGCTCTCGGGACCATGCCAGCGACAAGATTCAGATCAACGACCTCTGCTCCACAGCAAGCATGGATGCGACCATGCACTCACCTGATCTTGTTGCAACGCCAGCTGCATACTCCGGCAGCACATCCGGTCCGGCAGCTCTTGCCAACACCTGCCGCAATGCCTCCTGGAACTCTGGGGTATCAGCTGCTGTCCTCGGAAAGCAGATGGCTGCTAATGCAAGGGCTGCCAAAGTGACAGAAACGTAGACTATGTCGGCGAGCCACGCAGCATCAGAGACAGAAAGCCCCCAGCAACCATCCAGTGTGGCTGCCCCTGGTGTGGTCGTTATTGTCGAGGACCTCAGGATCACGCTCTCTAGCGACGGATGGAACCGTACGAAGATCCAAGTTGTCCAAGAGAAGCTCTACCTCTACTCAACCGATGCTCACAATGTCCGAATACGAGCCACGAAATCGTCGTTGACGATGTGGAACTCGAAACCTCGTGAAAACACAAAAGGTTTGCATGTGCCCACAATGTCGTGCAATGCAGCTGGTTGACCAGATGTTGCAAGTCGCACAGTGTGTGCTGAGTGTATTGTCACAAGATCCCTGAGCATCGAAGGCTACAAGCAAAGTCACACAAACACCTTGAAATCACTTTCATGGGATATCAATATGACCGGCTCATGCGCATGCAGGTCAAAGCCAAAGCACCGTGGTGGTAGTGGTAAGTGTAAAGCTGGTGGATGTGGTCGTGGTCGTCAACACACCTCGGGTGGATTGACATACGGGCACACAACTCACAACTTTCACAAGCAACCAACCGCTGGATTACTGCAAGGTTTTGCCGAGGTTGGAGCGTCTGAAGATGGGCAGAACCGGTCCGGGCAAATCAGTCCCACCCTGCCCAAGGGCATCACATTGAGCGGAAGTCTGGAGATTCACATGTTTGCATGCCAAAAAAACACGGATCCAACCGGAAGCAAATTGTCAAGACTGAGAAGGTCAGCAAAAGACTGGAAAGTAGCCAACAAGTCCGGCGCACTAGGCATGGGCATGAGATTGGCCCGAAATGGCATTGCTTGGCTAGGTTGTGACATGGTGTGGCAGACCACTGAGAGTGCCTGATAAGGGACGATGGTGAGGCCCATGGTAGCCTCTAAGCCAGGCTCGGTGTGCGTCGGCAACGTGAATTGCAACCCTGTGCAGCAAGGCAACTTCCGGCATTGCGATATCGCCGAGGTCCAATGAATACCAGGATGGATGACAGCCTCAGCAACAGCACTGGACAAAGTGTGATGATGGTCTTTCAGCTTAAAGTCTTGCGTGACCATTACCATGTTCGGGTTTCTCCGAGCTGCATTCCATCATTTCGGATTGCCACTCCTGGCACAGACGGCTGGATGTGGAAATCAGCCGACCCTTGCGGTGTGAACAATGTACGAGCCACTATCAGCCCTGCAGTATCAGCTGCAGGCACAACTGCGCAACCTTTGAATGAAGAACACCTCGCCTGTTCTCTCGTGCCGACGCTGCCCACCAGATTCAGTTTCGCACCACACGCGTCAACAAACCATACCTGCCGGTTTCGCTCTGCAGTTCTGCAACATGTCTAGTGACACACAAGGAGGCATGGTCAGATGTGAAAAATGCACAATTCGCAACGCTTGTGGAAGCTCAAGGCGCCATAACCTAATTCCGCGACCTAAAACTGATACACTCCCCAAGGGGATGTTACTACCTTTTCACACTGGTTCTCATTCCTCTCCCTCTTGTTCTGTACGCTTCTCCTTCTCAACCAGAACTTGGTACACTTCCCGGCTTGTTTTGTCGCTCTCCCTCTATATGTCGAGGCGGTTCTGAAGACTGCCAAGTGACCCGATAGCCCTCGATGGAGGACTCGTTGGCCTGGCAGGCCGCCGTAGGACCCCAGCGAATTTCACCTGCCGTGTTCAAAACTTCGGCCGCTGCACTCTGTCAAAAAGCCAAGCGCTGCCCCATGGAAGGCGAGTGGCCAAAAAGCTTGTAGCCATGTTCGTCCCAATCTTGTGCGACCACAGTGGCACATGCTTGGCATGTGCTTATGGAATCGTCGCTCGAGTTGCTTTGCCCTCGAACCGGACAAAAAAGCTTGGCAGCTGAGGAGTCGTCCTTGGTGTTGGAAAGCTCGCGAGAGGAGCAGCGTTTGACAAGCACAGCAACTGCCTCTTCTACACAAGCGGTAACCGGGCGTCGCAGGAAGCGTGGCCTTCTGGGTGTGTGTTCGAATCAGCCAGACACCAGTCATTTGCTTGGGCACCCTGGCAGCTCATCACCTTGGTCTGATTCTTTACCCTGCAAGGCCATCCCTGCTTGAGCACCCTTAGAGATTTCGTGTAGGGATGGCAAGACGCTTGGTTTGCGCCTGGGACCAGAGGCACCCCAGCCATGTACTTGCGACCTGGGTGCCAGCAGCAGCTTCACGTATCTTCACGACATGTTTCAGAGCACACAATGCGGGCAAAGCAGCAAGATGGTACTGGAGTGGTAGTGCTTGTACTGGTGCTCGACGTACTTGTACTGGATGTGCTGGATACAGAGGTTGTCGAACTGCTGCTGGACGTGCTCGAAGAGGAAGAGCTTGTAGATGACGTGATCGAACTCGTGCTTGATGTGCTGGAACTGGAAGTACTCGTGCTTGACGATGACGAACTGGATGTGCTCGTGCTCGATGTGGTGGTAGTACTGCTGGACGTGCTTGTTGTGGATGTGCTGGAGGTTGATGTAGTGCTGCTCGAACTGGTTGAACTGGATGTGCTGGTACTTGAAGTTGTCGAGCTGGATGTGCTGGTGCTTGATGTGCTGGTGGTGCTGCTAGATGTGGTTGTTGTGGATGTGCTGGAGGTTGACGTGCTGGTGCTGGAACTGGTTGAACTGGATGAGGTCGTGCTGGACGTCGTCGAACTGGATGTGCTGGTAGTTGAAGTACTGCTGGTGCTGCTGGATGTGCTTGTTGTGGATGTACTAGAGGTGGAGGTGCTGCTGCTGGAACTCGTAGAGCTTGATGTGCTCGTGCTTGATGTGCTTGTGCTGGATGTGCTCGTCGTACTGCTAGAAGAACTGGCAGTGGACGTGCTGCTGCTCGATGTGCTGGTCGTGGACGTGCTGGTGCTGCTACTGGAAGTGCTAGTCGTCGAAAAGGTTGTACTCGACGTGGATGTGGTGGTCGCTGTTGTGCTCGAGCTGGATGAACTCGAGCTGGATGTGCTACTGCTTGTTGTGCTAGAAGTGGACGAGGTTGAGCTCGAGCTTGATGTTGTTGAGCTGGATGTGCTCGACGCTGTTGCACTAGAGCTTGAAGTTGTGGTGGTAGAGCTGGAAGTGGCTGTCTTGGATGTGCTGGTACTGGTTCGTGTCGTCCTGCTCGTTGAAGTTGTGCTGCTGGAAGTGCTGCTGGTAGTCGTGCCTGTGAGGGATGTGCTGGACACCGGGATGGATGTAACAGTGCTGGAGGTGCCAGTCACCGTGGCACTGGTCGTGGAAGTAGTTGTACCTGATGTGCTGGCTGTAGACGTGCTTGTTGTTGTTGTGCTCGTACTGGATGTGCTGGTTTGCGAGGTACTGGATTGGGTGCTTGATGTTGAAGTCGCACTGGTCGTGGTCTGCGACGTGCCTGTGTTTGTCGAACTAGTTGTAGAAACGCTCGTGCTTGTCTGTGAGGTGGACGATGTCGAAGTGCTAGTGCTTGATGTGCTCGTGCTCGAAGATGTGGTGCTTGACGTGCTTGAACTTGTGCTTGAAGTAGAGGAACTGGATGTGCTGCTGCTTGTGGTGGTGGAGCTAGATGTGGTGGTGCTGGAACTGCTGGTGCTGGAGGTACTGGTGGTCGAGGTGCTTGAGCTTGTGCTTACACTAGTAGCAGTAGATGTGCTGCTGCTGGACGTAGCAGTACTCGAGGAACTGGTCGTGGCTGTGCTGGTGCTGGTAGTTGACGTCGTGGAAGTCGAGGTGCTGCTGCTTGTGGTGGTGGAGCTCGACGTGCTCGTGCTAGAGGAGCTCGAGCTAGACGTGCTTGAGCTGGTGCTTGACGTAGATGAGGTGGAAGTGCTGGTGCTGGACGAGGTGGTGCTGGTCGAGCTTGAACTGGTGCTGGAAGTGCTTGAAGTGGATGTGCTGCTAGTCGACGTCGTAGAGGAAGATGTGCTGGTGGTTGAAGTGCTGCTGGTGCTGCTGGATGTGCTTGTCGTGGATGTGCTGGACGTGGACGTGGTGCTGCTGGAACTCGTAGAGCTTGCCGTGCTCGTGCTTGTCGTACTCGCGGTGCTGCTGGATGTGCTGGAGGTTGATGTAGTGCTGCTCGAACTGGTTGAACTGGATGTGCTGGTACTTGAAGTTGTCGAGCTGGATGTGCTGGTGCTTGATGTGCTGGTGGTGCTGCTAGATGTGGTTGTTGTGGATGTGCTGGAGGTTGACGTGCTGGTGCTGGAACTGGTTGAACTGGATGAGGTCGTGCTGGACGTCGTCGAACTGGATGTGCTGGTAGTTGAAGTACTGCTGGTGCTGCTGGATGTGCTTGTTGTGGATGTACTAGAGGTGGAGGTGCTGCTGCTGGAACTCGTAGAGCTTGATGTGCTGGTGCTTGATGTGCTTGTGCTGGATGTGCTCGTCGTACTGCTAGAAGAACTGGCAGTGGACGTGCTGCTGCTCGATGTGCTGGTCGTGGACGTGCTGGTGCTGCTGCGCGACGTGCTCGTCGTCAAGCTGGCTGTACTCGATGTGGATGTGGTGGTCGCTGTTGTGCTCGAGCTGGATGAACTCGAGCTGGATGTGCTACTGATTGTTGTGCTAGACGTGGACGAGGTTGAGCTCGAGCTTGATGTTGTTGAGCTGGATGTGCTCGACGTTGTTGCACTAGAGCTTGAAGTTGTGGTGGTAGAGCTGGAAGTGGCTGTCTTGGATGTGCTGGTACTGGTTCGTGTCGTCCTGCTAGTTGAAGTTGTGCTGCTGGAAATGCTGCTGGCAGTCGTGCCTGTGAGGGACGTGCTGGACACGGTTATAGATGTGATAGTGCTGGTAATGCTCGTCGCTGTCGTACTTGTTGTAGATGTGACTGTGTTCGACGTGTTGGTTTTCGTGGTGCTGGCTGTCGTCGAACTGCCTACCGTGTTAGATGTACTCGTGCTTGAAGAGCTAATCGTGCTTGTACTCGTCTTGGTCGCTGATGTAGTCGAAGTCGAGGTGCTGCTGCTTGTGGTGGTGGATTCGACGTGCTCGTGCTAGAGGAGCTCGAGCTAGACGTGCTTGAGCTCGTGCTTGACGTAGATGAGGTGGAAGTGCTGGTGCTCGACGAGGTGGTGCTGGTCCAGCTTGAACTGGTGCTCGAAGTGCTTGAAGTAGATGTGCTGCTAGTCGACGTCGCAGAGGAAGATGTGCTGGTGGTTGAAGTGCTGCTAGTGCTGCTGGATGTGCTTGTCGTGGATGTGCTGGACGTGGACGTGGTGCTGCTGGAACTCGTAGAGCTTGACGTGCTCGAGCTTGAGGTACTGGTGGTGCTGCTGGACGTGCTGCTTGTACTGCTTGATGTGCTGCTGCCTGTAGTGGTAGAAGAAGATTTGCTGGAGCTTGAAGAGGTTGTGCTTGATGAACTTGTGCTGGTCGAACTTGTGCTTGAACTGGAGGTGGTGCTGCTCGATGTACTCGTCGAAGATGAGCTGGATGTGCTTGTTGTGCTGGTGGATGTACTGCTGCTGGAACTGCTTGAACTGGATGTGCTGGTGCTCGAGGTGCTGGTGCTGGTCGAGCTTGTGCTTGATGTGCTCGAGCTACTGCTTGAGGAAGATGATGTCGAAGTGCTAGTGCTTGATGTGCTCGTGCTCGAAGATGTGGTGCTTGACGTGCTTGAACTTGTGCTTGAAGTAGAGGAACTGGATGTGCTGCTGCTTGTGGTGGTGGAACTAGATGTGGTGGTGCTGGAACTGCTGGTACTCGAGGTGCTGGAGCTTGTAGAAGAAGTCGTAGATGTAGACGTGCTGCTGCTGGACGTGCTGCTGGTCGAGGAAGTTGTTGTGGTTGCACTGGTGCTGGTAGTAGATGTCGTGGAAGTCGAGGTGCTGCTGCTTGTGGTGGTGGAGCTCGACGTGCTCGTGCTAGAGGAGCTCGAGCTAGACGTGCTTGAGCTCGTGCTTGACGTAGATGAGGTGGAAGTGCTGGTGCTCGACGAGGTGGTGCTGGTCGAGCTTGAACTGGTGCTCGAAGTGCTTGAAGTGGATGTGCTGCTAGTCGACGTCGTAGAGGAAGATGTGCTGGTGGTTGAAGTGCTGCTGGTGCTGCTGGATGTGCTTGTCGTGGACGTGCTGGAGGTTGACGTAGTGCTGCTGGAACTCGTAGAGCTTGACGTGCTCGTGCTTGATGTGCTTGTGCTGGATGTGCTTGTGCTTGATGATGTCGAACTCGATGTGGTGGTACTAGATGAGCTGGTAGAACTGCTGGATGTGCTGGAGGTTGATGTAGTGCTGCTCGCACTGGTTGAACTGGATGTGCTGGTACTTGAAGTTGTCGAGCTGGATGTGCTGGTACTTGATGTGCTGGTGGTGCTGCTAGATGTGGTTGTTGTGGATGTGCTGGAGGTTGACGTGCTGGTGCTGGAACTGGTTGAACTGGATGAGGTCGTGCTGGACGTCGTCGAACTGGATGTGCTGGTAGTTGAAGTACTGCTGGTGCTGCTGGATGTGCTTGTTGTGGATGTACTAGAGGTGGAGGTGCTGCTGCTGGAACTCGTAGAGCTTGAGGTGCTGGTGCTTGATGTGCTTGTGCTGGATGTGCTGGTACTGGATGTGCTGGTACTGGATGTGCTGGTCGTACTGCTAGAAGAGCTGGACGTGGACGTGCTGCTGCTCGACGTGCTGGTCGTGGACGTGCTGGTGCTGCTGAGCGACGTGCTCGTCGTCGAGCTGGCTGTACTCGATGTGGATGTGGTGGTCGCTGTTGTGCTCGAGCTGGATGAACTTGAGCTGGACGTGCTACTCCTTGATGTGCTAGAAGTGGATGAAGTTGAACTGCGGCTCAGGTGGGAGTGTACGAGCGAGGAAGGATGCTGGGAGGATAGGAAGGGAAGATTGGACTGAATGGGAGTGGGGGATGAAATTACGGATGCACCTCATATCTGCGCGGAAGTGTTGGTTAATGTTGGTTCGTGGTTCTATGTTGTTGTTTGCGGGCGGTTCAGGGCTTCATGATCCATCAGCTCGGATTTAGGACCTACCGCCAGAAGCCTGTCTCTGCACCTGTTGATCCACTCCGTTGCCATCCATTCCCTCCTACACCTCCTAATGGAACGGTTCAATGGATTCCGGGCCTGCCTTGAGGTTGATGTGGACGACATTGATGTTGAAGAGGTTGATGTGGATGAGGTGCTGGACGTAAATGTTGTGGAGCTTGTGATCGAAGTACTGGAGCTGGATGTGCTGGTGTGGGTGGTGCTGCTGCTAGTCCTGCTGCTGCTGGTACTACTGCTGGTAGTTCCTGTGCTGGATGTGAGTGTCGAAGTGGTAGTAGCAGTGAGAGTTATTGATGTTCCTTCGGTGGATGTGCTGCTTGAGGTCGTCTTGGTCTCTGTTGAAGATGTGCTTGAAGTTTTGGATGCCGTGCTGGTAGTGCTGGAGGTGGAACTAGTGCTGCTGGAGCTGGTGGTCACAGAGCTGCTGCTGCTGGTGCTACTGGTCGACGAGCTGCTAGAAGTTTCACTGCGTGACGTGGACGTCTGGGTATTTGAAGACGATGATGTCGTTGTGAGCGTTGTGGTTGACCAGGTTCGGCTAGAACTGGTGCTGGTTGTTCCAGTCTTCGAAGTGGAGGATCTGGTCAGGGATGAGGAAGTGGTCGTCGAAGAGGTTTGGCTATTCGTGCTAGTTCTTGTCGTGCCAGAACTTGTCGTTGTCGTAGTTGTACCTTGCAACAAGCCACATGCGCAAACCAAGCGATCGAACCTTTGTTTCTCTATGCTTCAGCCACTCTTTGTTAGCGCGTTCAGAATCTACCGTCCATCATTCGACTGCACCATGCCTTAAAAAGTTTGCAAACAAGAATGTGCCCAAGCTCTGCACCGAAGATGCATTCGTTAGGCTGCAGCTCCCGTATCAAGATTCCGCCATCCAATGCACAATCTTGCGACAGAGTGACCTGGCAAAGGAAGCTGCGCATTTAACACCAATGGCATCCTGGCAACATACCATCTACAAGGCAAACATTGCCAGGAGCGCGTAGCTGCACTGGTCGTCAAAGGCATCCGCCGAAATGAACAGGAAGAGCAAAATGATTCCTGGAAATATCTGCTTCCCTGTCTGCAACAGGGTGTCCGATCCATCTGCGCCTTGGGACTTCATCTGGCTTTTCCAACAGCCGGCCTTAAGTTCGAAGCATGTGTGGGGAACAAGCCGAAGATCATGCCACAAAGCGCCACTGCGGTACCAAGCTTCGGACGAAATCAATCGTTCGTCGGCAAAAAGCATGCTTAAGGCAACATGTTCAGAGTCTCATGTTCAGTTGGCGTAACGTTTGGCTTTCAGACCTGGACCGCACTTCTTGGAATCCTTATTGATGACATGCTGTAAATATGTTCTACTTTTCCGACCACGGTGATATCACTGCTGGCTCTGCAACATGAAGGAGACCTGCACTACTAGCCTGAGCGAATCCAAGTTTGCAGCACACGCACATGCCGATCGGAAACTCACCAACCTTCTTGGGTGGGGCACACGGGGGAATATGGCTGGTACGCGAAGAAATACTTGTACTTTCCACAAGCGTAACGCATCCTTAGTAGTAATCAAAGCAAAATCTAAAGCTGACTTGATCTTGCAGCACCCTGCCAGGCTGCCGTGTCGATATGTGCAGCATCATAGTATAAAAAAAGAAGCCATACCGTCGAAACCCGACCCAAAAAACTGCTGGTTCCCAAACCTGGTGCGGACACCGCCACCCCCAGCAGTTCTCCCCAAGTCGGGAGCAGCAGCAGCGGCAGCAGCAGCAGACATCACCAGCCTTGTACAGGTATGTTGCACGCCTTGGGTAAACTGAAAGCAAAGACTTCAACCGTATTAAATCCAAACACAAACGAAACTAGGCTGACCCAGCCAAACGGCCGAAGCAGCCGCGTGCGACCATCCCGCCTGAGGTGCTGCACTTCCAATCGCCGATGCCCGTTCGCCTCACGTCCACCGCGGTCGCCCGCAGCCAGGACTGCGCCCGGGCTGTCCGGCGCGCGTGCTGAGCACTACAAAGTATTGGGCCATGCCGATGACATGGAACTGCTTGCGAAGGCGGCCAACCTGCTGGCGCAAGCTGAAGTCTCGCGTGACATTGCAGAGGGTGTTGCGTTGACCCGCATGTCTGCGATTCGCAAAACCAGGGGGCGGCGTGCGTGGCATTGCAACGGGGGACATGTTTCGTCGCCTAGTCTCACGCTCGCTTGCTGCCACCTGGGCGCCAGTTTTCGACCGGGCTACAAGGCCATACAAGCTCGGACTTCGCACCCGTGCATGCGCTGACGGCCCGACTCGCACTGCACCATCTTGCGTGGCCACGCCGGAGTGGGGATCACCCGCTCGCGTAAGAGGCGAGACGAGGGTCGCATCGCAGCAGAGGGCTCCGCCCGGTGGTGCGGCACCTTAGATGACGAGGTCAAGGCGTCTGCGATCGTCAGGCGCGATACCCGGTGCGGTGGTGTTGACGAGCCATTGTTGGGGCACCACGTGTCCTCCAGGTCTAACAGCTTCGCGGGCGACCGTGCGCCACGCTCGCTCAGCCAGCTTGGCTCCCCTCGCCTAGGCAAAAGGACCGCGTCCGTCACCACGTCCAAGGCGGTGCGCGCTCGGGTTGGTTCAGGCAGGAGGACGTAGTGGTCATCGAAAAAGGCCATGAGCGATTCACCCAGCCGCAGCTGCGAGTCTGCCCGGCGCAACGCCTCGTCCTGGCCCATGGCGAAGAATGCGGGCGGCTGAAGCAAAAAGGTGTTCGGATAAAAAAGGTGCGAAAAAAAACAGAAAAACAAAAAAAAAACAAGAACCACCACTCGCGCTACATGTTGCATGGGAATCCAGCCAGTTTGCTTTTGGAGTGCTGATGGTGGAACGGACTGCACCACCAGTTTGGGAAGAGGTGCCTGTTGCCCATAAACACTAGACTCTTTCCGAGCCTGCCGAGTTGTGGCCGACACCAAGCACTCGTAGGCAAAGCTGACGAGCTATGCCACGCCAACAACAGCACGTGCAGCCCCACTGGCGGACGGGGGACTACCATCGGCGGAACTGGGATGCTACACGAGGAAAATGCAATCAGAGGCAGCGGCAACAACAAGCTTGGTCTGGGCACCGCCTAACGTCATTCGTGTTGTCACGACGAAACATGCATTAAGGCTCAAGCCGCCTCAGCCGAGCGGTAGCTTCCTCGCCTTCCAGATGGCCCTCGGGGCGACCTGTCTTCTGGCCGCCTTGCGATGGGCGTTCGACTCCGCCCAAGCGGCGATGCCCGCGGTCGCTCAATTGCCGCAAGCCTGTCGCGAGGCTGCCGTGCACGCCGCACTGAGCTGTGTTGTCGGCGCGCCGCGCTACT
>CAJNJA010015561.1:0-11701 GCA_905231915.1 Symbiodinium necroappetens | reverse complement strand
GAAAACTGCAAGAACATTGGGGGGTCCTTGTTCGAAGACTGCAACAACATTGGGGGCAAAATGTTCGAAAAGTGCGCCAACATTTAAATACTATAGGTAGAGAAGGTTTAGGGTTTAGGGTTTAGGGTTTAGGGGGGTTTCTGCCATATAGCTGCAAGACTTATTGGAAGAGGATTTTGGGGTAGATGATAGTACGGCTACACTGCGGAACCAAACATAATATGGGGAGTTATTCAGCCTTGTAGATTACAATCCTTTGTGCCCCAAACTCTGAACTACCTAAACCCTAAACCCCTAAACCCGAAACCCTAACCCCTAAACCCTAACCCCTAAACCCTAAACCCCTCAACCCTAAACCCTAATAACACAAAAGAAGACGGCCTTGAAGGTGGTGAAGAAGGGCTTCCCTCCGGGAAGCCCGATCTTCGAAAAGAGCTCCTGGACAAGGCTCTCTTTTTGGTGTCGGATTTCAAGGGTTTAGGGTTTTAGGGTTTCGGTTTAGGGTTTAGGGTTTAGGGTTTAGGGTTTAGGGTTTAGGGTTTAGGGTCATTTCGGGAACCAAGACACTTCCAAGGCATTTAGGGAACCAAGACACTTCCAAGGCTTCAGGCAAACAGCGCAAAAAGGATCGTAGATGGCTTGGGGTTGACAGGTTGTCCGGTGGGGCTTCGAGTTTCGAGGTTTGGGAGCCCCGGGGTTTCGCATCTAAAGCCAAATGCAAGGCTTAGAAGTACGGACTGCCGGCCACATGCAGAACTCTGGCTGGGTTTGCCGGCCCCAGGGTTGTTGCACAGCTGTGTGGCTTTATGTAGGGATAGAGGGGCTATGTTGTTGGGCTTGGGGTTTTGCTGACGCATGATCTCGCAGCCTAAAGCCTAAAGCCTAAAGCCCAAACCCTAGGGGTTTACAAAGACTCCTGCATGGTGCTGTTCTCTAAACAAAGGATTCTTTGGCTCGGGTTTTCGGGTTTTGGTTTAGGGTTCAGGGGGGTTAAGGTCGGAAACATGACTTCTATGCCCAACCCTTGCCAGCTCTAACAACACATCTCAGCAGCACACTTTCGCTCGAACAGACGCAGCTGCAAAAGCAGCATGGCATGGGGTATACTATACCAAAACTATCATCAGGAACCGAATGGAATAATGCTGGTAATCAGCCAAGTAAATATGTTAAGCTTCTATCTGGCAGGAGGCACCCGAATCCTCTCCCGAGAAAGGGTTTACTAAACCCTAAACCCTAAACCCTGAACCCTAAACCCTAACCCGAATCCTCTCCCGAGAAAAGGGGGGCCCGGGCCTTGTACAGCTCCACATCCTTGTCGGGAATGTTGAACGTACCCTGGCTCTGCCTCGCATGAAGTTAGGGGTTAGGAGGGTTTCCGTAAAGGGATCTGTAGGGGTTCCAAAAAAAGGATCTATAGGGGTTCCTTAAAGGGATCTGTAGGGGTTTAGGGTTTAGGGTTTAGGGGTTTTAGGGTTAGGGCTTTAGGGTTTTAGGGTTTAGGGATTTTAGGGTTTAGGGTTTAGGGTTTAGGGATATGGGGTTAGGGGTTTTAGGGTTTGGGGTTTAGGAGTTTCGGGTAGTTTCGGGGATTTGGTGTCTAGGGCGTCGGCTGCAGCAGTTGAGGCTGGATTGAATTCTTCGACGCCTGAATAACAACTTGGAAAAGACGTTGCTAGGAGGTTGGCGCTGAAGCCTTTTCATTCAAATTGCAGATTCGAGCTTTCTAGGGTTAAAGACAAACGATGCAGGCGCTTCAAAATTCGGGTTTAAGGTTTGGGAAACTTGCGGAAATGGGTATAAGACAGGAAAGGGCATACGAAACACAACGAAGAGCAGGAGGGCTAAACCTTTAAGCCCTAAACCCTAAGCCAAAAAAAACGAAACCCTAAACCCTAAGCCCTAAACCTTAAGCCCTAAGCCCGAAACTCGAAACCAAAAAACCCGAAACTCGAAACCCTAAGCCCTAAACCTTAAGCCCTGAGCCTAAACTGCAGACCAAAAATCCCGAAACCCGAAACCAAAGAACCCGAAACCCGAAACCGAAAAACCCGAAACCCGAAACCGAAAAACCCGAAACCAAAAAACCCGAAACCAAAAAACCCGAAACCAAAAAACCCGAAACCCGAAAGCCGAAAATCGAAAGACGCGGCCCAGCGACTGCACGAGGCAGGGAACCGGGTAGGCCTGCGCTCAGGGCGACCGAAGGCTCGGGATCTGCTGGAGTTTAGGGTTTTAGGGTTTAGGGTTTAGGGCTTAGGGTGTAGGGTCGAAGGTTTAGGGCTTTGGGTTTAGGGTTTAGGGCTTTGGGTTTCAGGGTTTAGGGTCTAGGGCTTAGGGTTTAGGGTTTAGGGCCTAAGGTTTAGGGTTTAGGAGTTTAGGGTCTAGAATTTTGGGGTCTAGGGTTTAGGAGTTTAGGGTCTAGATTTTTTTAGGAGCTTAGGGTCTAGATTTTGGGGTTTAGGGGCTAGGGTTTAGGGTTTGGGGCTTAGGGTCTAGAATTTTGGGGTTTAGGGCTTAGGCTCGTGGGTTTAGGCTCGTGGTTTAGGGCTTAGGGTTGGTGTATAGTACGGGGGCCTCTGTAGTTCGAATAATTAAGGCTTGGGGGTAGCCTATGCTACAACTTTCATAAGGAAACAGATTCAAAGGCATACTGTTGATTGGCCACCAACCACATCTCCATCGACAATGTTGCACTTACCTGGCAGCCCTATCACCCCAGCGCTCATGCGCAGCAGCCAAATCCGGCAAAGCAAAGAAGATCCAGCCTTCATTTTGCCTCTTTCTCCACAAGTTGCTAAGCAGATCAGGCTGTTTCCTGACAAACCTTCAAGTCCTCGACATTTGTCGTCCGTTATTGTGTACAGGAACGAAGACGTTCGACTTGGAGATGTTGGAGTCGAGACCTGTTGGGGCTTCTTGGAACCTGCCTGGGCCCCGGAAAACTGTACACCCCCCAATTTCATGCCTTTAGAGCTTGGGGTCTAAGTCGTAGGGCGCTGCATGTTGAAGTTGCACGCATTAGGGTTTAGGGTTTGGGGTGTGGGGTTTAGGGTTTGGGGCTAAGGGTTTAGGGTTTGCGGTTTGGGGGTTTGGGTTTCGGGTTTAGGGTTTCGGGTTTAGAATTTAGGGTCTTTGTGGCATGCGGCTAATTGTTCATTCTCATGCTGCATCTTCAACTTGTCTCACGTAACTTGGGGTTTTGGGTTTAGGGTTTATAAGGTTTAGGACCCAGAGACTCCAATATCCCTTAATTAAGGAATATTCCTTAAATTATAGTAGGATCCCTAGTATGATTTGAGGTATATATCCTTAATTACGGGATCTTGGAGTCCCTGGGAAATGTCATGGGATAGGAGCTCAGGCCCCTGACCTTCGAAGGCCCAAAGGCCGGACGCTGGCTACGTCTGCCATAGGGAAAGGAAGGGCTAAAGACCGCACGATCTGTGATTCATGGTGCCAAAAGGCTGTCCGATGTCCTGGACCCTAAACCCTAAACTCCTAAACCCCAAACCCTAAACCCTAAAAACCCTAAACCCTAAACCGGGACTTTCTCCCAAAGCCTAAACCGGGAACCCACGAAGAGGGCCCAGACAAACCAAAAGCCTGCCGGCCTAAGCCCCAAAACCCTAGACGGCCAAGGGTTTAGGGTTTAACGGTTCAACGGTTTAGGGTTTAGGGTTTAGAGTTTTAGGCTTTAGGGTTTAACGGTTTAGGGTTTAGAGTTTAGGGTTTAGAGTTTTAGGGCTTAGGGTTGCCCGAACCTGCCCTCTCCACTTGTGCTGTACCGACCAGGATCAAGACCCCTAAAACTCTTGGTCCAAAGCTGCGAGCAACGCCTCCAGATCCCAAAACCGACCAAGGCCGAAAGAGCCGAAACGGCACAAAATGCCCCAAGAGCCCTAAGCCCCAAGCCCCCTACTTTAAATCCTAAAGCCTGAACCCTAAACCCTAAACCCCTAAAGGCCCTAAACCCTAAACCCAGTCTCAAGTCCCTTGCCCACAGGCTACCCAGCCTGCGAGGTTTAGCGCCTGCAAAACTCGAGCGCAAACCTCAACCCCCAAAACCGAGTCCCCTTAACCAATAATGACATAAACAACACACACACAACGGGAGCCTCCGTAAGGAGACTGACCTGCGGGGCTGCGTCGGCCACGTAGACCGGCATCTCCTCGAAGAGTTTTTTTGGTAAGAAGATCAGGGGGATTTGGGGATTAGGCTTTAGGGTTTAGGATTTAAGCTTTAGGGGTTTAGGCTTTGGAGCTTTAGGATTTAAGGGTTTTGGGGTTTAGGCTTTGGGGGTTGAGGATTTAAGCTTTCGGGCTTTGGGATTTTTGGGTTTTTGTAAGACGATCAGGAGGGATCAAGGGCCAGGGTTTTCAGCTTCAGGCCTTCAGGGTTGATGCTTCAGGGTTTAGGGTTCAAGCTTTAGGGGTTTAGGGTTTAGGGTTTTAAGGTTTGGGGTTTAGGGTTTGGGGTTTCGGGTTTAGGGTTTAGGTGACGTGCGGTTGATGATATCAATCTTACATTACTTACTCATCATAAGACATGTACCAAGAATTCCCATAGTTTTAGGGCCCTTGCCTCGAGGGCATGCAGGATTTGGATCATCAGCCGTATCAAAACTCGCTAGGGTCTCGAAAAAAAGCAGGTTTTGAGTTTCCCGGGTACGGTTTCCGGCATACCTGTAACAGAAAAGACCTACCTTTTTTAGGAACTCTATATAGAAACCGCAACAAGGAACCTGAAAAAGGTAGGTCTTTTCGGTTACAGGTAAAACTTGGTTGGGGAGCTTCCTCATCTCGCGCCCGTTCCTTCGCGGGACCAGCTCTGCCCCTACCCGATATGTTCCAAT
Source organism: Symbiodinium necroappetens (assembly GCA_905231915.1). Classification (NCBI taxonomy): domain Eukaryota; class Dinophyceae; order Suessiales; family Symbiodiniaceae; genus Symbiodinium; species Symbiodinium necroappetens. The sequence goes on along the minus strand of CAJNJA010015561.1, from coordinate 6,845 downwards.
TCGGTTCTCAATTCAATCTAAGCCCTCAACCCTAAACCCCNNGGGGGGGGGGGGGGGGCTCGAAGCTCAATCGATTTTGAGATTCAAGTTTGCTTCGTTCGGTTTGGTCCGCGCCCATGGGCCAGAAAAGGCGCATTGAACAGTCGTTGTTAGACTCGCCACAATCAGGAAAGTATGAGCCACCCATGAAGCAGTATTCTACTCAGGAGTGCTGCTTTCAGTGCATCATCTCGACGACCCTTTTTGTTGGTCCCTGCCCGCAAAGTGAGGTGAGCTGCTCCACGTCTGGAGTCCAGCAAGTGGCAAGCCGCCCAACCCTAAACCCTAACCCCTAAATAAACCCGAAACCCTAAACCCTCGCCGAACCATTTAGAGTTCGACACGGAAACTCCTAAGCCGTAGAAGGTTCCAAAATAGCAGCCCCAAAAGAACCCCTGGCTTGCCAGGATGCTAGTTACTTTCTGGAGCCCGCGGGAAGTCCATGAATGCTCTGACTGACCGCCTTTTTTTTTTTGGGGGGGGGGGGCTTCTAGATGACATCGATTCTAGGATTCTAGGTGCTGAACTCCACTCTGGACTCCAGACTCTAGACTCCTTAGACTCTAAACTTACCAGTATCTGTATACACTTTAGGGTTTAGGGTTTAGGGTTTAGGGTTTAGGGTTTAGGGTTTAGTATACACTGGAGACTGCTTGCCCTAAGGATCTATCACGACCTACCATCTAAAGGACTCCGCCGTTCAGTCGCGGGCTGCATTCAGCAAGCTCTTCTGCCCCAAACTTTGATCTTGCGTCCTAAACCCTACTAAACCCTAAACCCTGAACCCTAAACCCTAAGCCCTAAACCCTAAACACTGCTGCAGCAGCCAGCTCGGCGCATGGACGCGTTGGAGTCCGCACATTGCAGGGGATCCTGGGGCGCCTCAAGTAGTCCTTCCCAGAGAGCCCAAGACCCCTTACTGAAGGAATCGACCTTAAGTCATAATATTAAGGCCAGGCCCCTATAATCAAAGGTAATACCACTTAATTAAGGAATGTATCCCTTAAATCATAATATTAAGGCCCCTATCATGTAACGTATGTTCCTTAACTAAGGGATGTTGGGCTCACTCTGGGTTCGCACAGCAACGCACGACCCTTTGTCATCATCGCAATCGCGTCCTTGACGGCGGCATTCAGCCCCGGCATCTTTAGGGCTTTTAGGGTTTAGGGCTTTTAGGGTTTAGGGCTTTAGGCTTTAGGGTTTAGGGCTTTAGGGTTTTAGGGTTTGGGGATGTCCCAGATGGAGAAGTTGTCCGCGAAGGCCTTGGCCTTCTTGACCCCTTGGACGCACGGTAGACCATGACTACACGTGACTGCACACACCGAGTCTTGATCTAAACCCTTAACCGCCCTGAACCTTTGCAGTCTGCACCCCGAATTCCTAACCCCAAATCCTAAACCCCTAAACCGTAAACCCTAAACACCTGCACTCTGAAACCCGAACCCTGATCCTAACCCCCTAATTAGTGAGGGAGTCCGTATGGTAACTATTCCCGAGCTTCTAGATATCACAAAACAGAATGAATATATAAATTATATAAATAAAAAAGCTTTAAAAAAACACAACAAGAAGACCCGCATCGGCTCGCACCAACAATGCTGAAGCCACCAAAACGATCAAACAACGAACCCCCATCCACCAGTGAACCCCAAACTCCAACGAAAAATCGCTGAACCCTAAACCCTGAACCCGCGTAGCACCCGTATAAAACCGCTTGCCGAACGTTTGAAAATCTTGCAGAGTCTGGGCAAGAACTTTCCTCCGTCTCTATGAACTTGGAGATGTCGACCTGCAAAACAGCGTGGGCTTGAATTTAGGGTTTAGGGCTTTAGGTATAGGATAGGGCCTTCCATGATTCCGAAATCAACTTAGGGTTGAGGGTTTAAGGTTTAGGAGAGGGCCTTCCATGATTTCGCAAGGAAGTTAGGGTTTAGGGCTTTAGGTTTAGGAGAGGGCCTTTCGTGGTTCGAATAGAGCTTCGAGGCTTGCTGTAGGCAATATAGGGCCTCTCATGGTTGGGGTTTTGGGGCTTAGGGTTTAGGGTTTAGGGTTTAGGGGCCCTTAACCCTGGGATCCTTATACACCTGCTATAAAACCCTAGATGTACATTTACAGGACTTTGGGAAGGCCCACGGGTCCAATAGTAGGGGCCCATACTTCTAACCTTTGAAAAGGGGGATCCCCTTCCTTGGCCCTGAGGCCTCGCTCCCTCTTGTGGGTTTGGGGTTTAGGGTTTAGGATTAGGGTTTAGGGTTTGGGGTTTACGGATTAGGGTTTAGGGCTTGGGGTTTAGGGTTTAGGGCTTAGGGTTTAGGGTCGTGCTTGGTTCTTTGGCTTTGTTTGTGGGCTGAGGGCTTAGGATTTTTGTTAGGGTCTCGGGTTTTGGGTCTTAGGGTGGAGGGCTTAGGATTATCCTACGACTGGTCGGGGGTTTGAAGGTGTCTGGCCTGCAGCCCGGTCTGGAACCACCGGTCCAGCACATCCTGCATCGAGGTGTCCTGTGGTTCCGGCGGAATTGAAAAATAGGATTCCGTGGTGCGGAGGTCATCAGGGCCGAGAGCATAGGATTTGGGGTGTAGGATTTGGATTTGGGGTTTCGGGTTTAGGGTTTAGGGCCTAGAGTTTAGGATTTAGGGTTAAGGGTTTGGGGTTTAGGATGTGGGTTTTAGGGTTTAGGGCCTAGAGTTTAGGATTTAGGTTCAGGGCCTTGGAGGTGTCGAGGGTTTGGTGCTAAGGTTTTAAGCTCTGGGCCTGTCTTTGGTAGGGGTAGGCCCTTCGCGCTTTGGCTGTGGTATGGCGGCCGTTTTTGCGACTCTAGTGGTGCTTCTGATACTCTCACTGTCCATCATGCGTGTCTTCATCGTTGCCATCCATCAGCGGGTCAAAACCAGTGAAAACCCTGGGTGGGGTTGAAGCGAGGCGTGGGGGCCTCGGGCGGAGCCTGCGAACACGACAACTTTGATCCACCAAGATTTAAAGATCTGCCGTCGAAAAACAATGACTCCGCCCCTAAACCCTAAACCGTAAACCCTAAACCCTAAACCCCAAACCCTAAACCCCAAACCATAAACCCTAAGCCGGTAACACAGGCTGTGCTGGCTGGCACACGAACCTACAGCAAACCTTCGGGACTGAAACCCCGAACCCTACTAGAACACGTCTCGTAGAATCCTACAAAACCCTCATAAAAAGTCTACATTTCTGAAACCCGAAACCTTTACGGAAACCCTAAACCCTAAACCAACGCTGGTCCTTGAGATACATATGTACTCCAGGGATGTGGTTCTTCGTTTGGATGCGATTGTTCATGCCATCCTGCTCGTAGGATTCCACCTCGCTTGCTGGTTATAAGGGCTTCGGGTTTAGTCGGAGTTCAGGGATTTAGGGGGTTTAGGAATTAGGGTGTAGCGTTCAGGGTTTAGGGTTAGGGTTTCGGGTTTAGTACTATAAAAACCCTTCAAAATCAGAGTAGGTTTTAGGGTAAATTAGACTATAGTTGTAATAAGGACCCCCCCCTCCCAAACAGCATTTGTAAGGCCCCTAGAATAAGAATACGCATTCAGGGTTCAGGGACTTCGTTAGCCACCCAATGAACCTTATGGGGGTTTAGGGTGTAGGGTTTAGGGTTTAGGGTTTAGGGTTGGGGGTTTAGGGTTTAGGGTGTAGGGTTTAGGGTTTGGGGTGTTTAGGGCGGGGTTTCGCAATTAGGCTTTGTAGAAGCTTCTTCATACACCTGCCGGAAGGGTACGGTGGGTTAACCCTGAGGGGGCTGGCTTGCTGCAGACAAGGACTCTTCAGTGTGACGTACGGTTGATGATATAGATCCTGCATTGCCTTAAGGACCCTAAACTATGGGAATTATGGTATATTCTTTGTTATGGGTAATGCAGGATTTATGTCATCAACCGTATTACTTTGCGGATCACGGGACCTAGCAAGTATGGTTCTAGGTACCTTAACTGGGGGGCTGTAGTGAGCCATAAGTAAAGTTACCCTATGTTCAGTATGCCTTGCATCCTCCCTGCATTGTCAAAACGACGCCGAGCTGCGAGAAGCATGTCATTGAATTTGATGAGCAAGTAAACCTGAGAGGGAATACAGCCCTTGCCAGGAACCTTTGCAGAACCCCAAACCCTAAACAAACCCTAAACTCTAAACCCCAAACCCTAAACCCCAAAAACCCTAAGTCCTAAACCGGCGGTATTGAAGCAAAGGCCTGAGGTGTCACGTCAGGACTGAGGGTTTAGGGTTTTGGGGTTCAGGGGTTAGGGGTATAGGGGTTAGGGGTTTAGGGTTTAGGGTTTCGGGTTTAGGGGTTTAGGGCTTAGGGTTTAGGGTTTAGGGGCTTAGGGTTTAGGGCTTAGGGGCTAGCGCCCGAGGTTCAAGGTTTGGAGTTGCAGGCGGTGGCCGAAAATGTCGGGGGCTTTGTTTGGTGCGTGGGGAATCCAACTCCCAGGGCTTAGTTTCGCACTGTCGGATGCGTTGGGTTGAGGGTTTGGGCTTCAGGGTCCTGCTGTCCTGAACTCCAAGCCCCACATCCTATATACGTTTAGGTGTAGGGTTAGGGTTTGGGGTTTAGGGGGTAGGGTTTACGGTTTAAGGTGTAGCTAGGGCCCTTAACCACCAACCCACAGCCCTAACAAACCGGGATCTTGAACTATGAACCCTGAATCCTACACCCCCACATGCTGAACGAGTCCAGGCTCAACGGATGTTTGCGCGCAAGCTGCAGTTTAGGATTAAGGTGCAGGGTGGGGTTGTGAAGTGTGGGGCTTCGGGCTTTAGGGCTTTAGGGCTTGGAGGACAGCGGCGAGGGCCACTGGTATCGAAAGGTTTAAGGTTTAGAGTTTAGGGTTAGGTCAAAACAAACCCTCAACCCCTAAACCCTTAACCCTAAACCCTAAGCCCTCAAGCCTAAACCCTCAACCCTAAGCCCCAAACCCTAAACCTCTAAACCCCCCAAAGCCCTAAACCTTTAGTGCTCACGGTTGGGGCATCGTCGCCTTTGAAGTTTGGGGCGCAATCGCGGGGTCCTTCGGTAGGTCCACTTAGAAAATATCAAAAAGCTTTGTAAGTGGATCACTATGTAGGAACTTGATTTCAAAACCCTGGCTCCAATAACCCCAAATATACTCGGCTTCATATTAAATTATTGAGAACCCTAATAAAGACCCAAGGTTTCTTAATCAGGCTCCTATATTAAGCCTTTAAGGTGTCTAAAAATCAGGGTTTCGGCTCTTCAATGAGGGTTCGGTTTCGAGTTTAGGGTTTAGGGATTAGGGAGGAACTTCAAGTAGGAGCAACGTACGATGGTTGATGATATAAATCCTGCAGTACCCATAATAAGGAATATAAGGTAATTCCCATAGGTTAGGCTCCTTAAGGCAATGCAGGATGTATATCCACCCCTAAACCTAAACCCTAAACCCTAAAACCTAAACCCTAAACCCTGAACCCTAAAAACCCTGAACCCTAAAACCCTAAACCCGGAAAGCAACCAAGGTGAAGCTCCTGGAATCAATTTCAAGCTGCCGCCTCGGGGGCGGTGCGCTGCTGTGGGACGGAAACCACCCCGAAGCCTAGTTCTTTACAAGGAATCTATGAGGGTTTTAGGGTTTTGGGGTTTAGGGTTATAGGGTTTAGGGGTTTAGGGTTTAGGGTTTAAGGAAACTACAGGTGTGGAGTTTAGGTAAAATAGGTATATAGACCGTCTATAAAGCTCCTGTAACCACCTGAAAATGTCCTAGATTCTTACTGAACCCTTCAGGTGTAGAATTTAGGGTCTGGGATTTTGGATGCCTTCGGCACTGACTTAGGATGTAGGAACAGTCGTGGGCGTGCCGCACGTGCAGCCGGGCAACGACGTCCAGGACGCGGACGATGCGGCCGGCATCGTTCATCTGCGGCAAAGCGGCTTCGGATGCACAAGTGAAACCCCCAAACCCTGAACCCTAAACCCCTAAACCCCTAAACCCCTAAACCCCTAAACCCCTAAACCCCTAAACCCTAAACCCTTAACCCTAAGTTCGCATGCTTCAGCTTTTTTGGGAAGAATGGTTGCATTGCACTTCTTGCAGAGGCCCTTAGGCCCGAAGGCACAAAAATCCGAAACACGAAACGGATAAATCAGAATCGGTTTAGGGTTTAGGGTTTAGGGTTTAGGGTTTAGGGTTAAGGGTTTAGGGTTTAGGGTTTAGTGAAAGCTAGGGAGGCTCGTAACCTGAGGATGGAAAGGTGAGGGTCTCCGACGTTCGAGCAAGCGGGGGACTTTGGGTTAAGGGGTTTTGGGGGTTTGGGGGTTTGGGGGTTTAGGGTTTAGGGTTTGGCGGTTAGGGTTTAGGGGTTTAGGGTTTAGGGTTTAGGGGTTTAGGGTTTAGGGGTTTAGGTTTAGGGTTTAGGGGGCGCAAGGGCTGAGTGAAGGGCTGTCAAGAGCTTCGAAAATGGCTGGTTCTCTAAATTCGGGTCCCTTTTGGGGTCCTTGTTATAAGGGTGCCGTACGATATTGGAGACCTAAAAGCGGCCCCACTTTAGAGAACTACTCAAATGGATTTCGGGTGAGCACTTGGGCAGACTCTGCTGCAAAGGATATATAGCACGAAAAGCATTCATGCAGTGTGTGGCTGCCTGGGTAGCCTGCCTACAAAAGCCCAAGAACCCAGAACATCAACCACAGCATGACTCATCATCATTGAATCATCAACACTACCATCATCATCACCGGCCATGATGCGCCATTGCTGCCAGGATGAAAACACGTGTACTCGCACACAACTGTTCCTAATTAAGGCCTGCATAGGAGGCAG
>CAJNJA010015560.1:0-10899 GCA_905231915.1 Symbiodinium necroappetens | reverse complement strand
GGACATCACTTCATTTTCACTGCCGGGAATGCGATCCATTGGAATGTAATGATCGACCGACTTGGTCGGTCCGACTAATGGATCGGCATGTTTCTTCCCCAAGCTGAAATCTGGCAGTGAATGGAAGTGAGTCGCGCAGCAATTCCTCCAAATGAAAACGTGTGACTCGCTGGAAAACACTGCAAGTGCTACAAAGCTGCCCCAAGAATGGAGCAGTTCGGAAGCTGAAAAGAAGGCTTCCACGACTTCGGAGAAATGGACAGCTGGGGCGCTGCTCCCCAAAGCTGTCGCAATGTAAATCGTCGTCGAAACGATGGCTGCCACCTGGAAGGCAGGAGGCTTCCAGCGACTCAAATAATCCGCCTCAACATTCTTGTCACCTGGTATATGCTGAACATCCAGATGAATACCTGTAAAACTGGAAAGTAGGGGGCCAACCTCTGTACAAATGCAGCAAATGGCGATGAAGTGGTGAACATCTTGTTTGATGCAGATTCCGCGCCAGAGTTGTCACACCATGTACGAAGTTTCAGCGAAAGCCGGCACATGGGATGCAATGTACTGAGCAACCATACGAGTGCAATTTGTCCAAGGCACTCGTAACAACTGATGTCTTTGTGAGCCTCAGATTTCAAAGGCAGGTCTGCAAATGCAAAATCTGAAACTGAAAAGCACTCAGAGAACCAAAATTCGCCAGAGGGAAGTGTAACGTAACCACCAATCGCAAATGTAGAACCGTTGCCCATGGCATCAGCAGCAGCTTCCACCTGTAATGGCTGCTGGGGGCGAAGGCTTCGCCAGAGAGGTGGAAGTTTGGCCCATCCAAGCCAGAAATGTAGGAGGTCTCTGGAGGCATGGGACAGAGCACGACATTTAGAAGCAGGATCAGAAATGCGAAGCCAAATGTCCTTGTAGTTTGTAGCCCTTGGTGTGCGCAGGTCCTGATACAAGGCGCGCAACCAAGGTTTAGCTAATGGAAAAAGTTTGAACAACCATTGCAACATATCGCAAATTTTGCTCAATGTTTGGCGATCAGTGTACTTGCCGCGCAAGGCCAATGAAATGCACTCGGCCAACTTCTCCAACTTGTCTGTGGGAATGGAAACACAGCCCATGTCAAAGTCCAATTCCCAACCAATCCAACGAATGCAGCAGCCAAACTGTAGCTTCTTCCAACATAATGGAATGCCAAAAGCACCACAAAAGCATAAGGTAATGCAAAGAGACATCTCTGCAACTGTAGCCGACTGATAACCAAGGAAGTCATCAACATATAATGCAAGGAAATGAGAAATATAAATAAGCCGACGCAATGCTCGCACAAAAAATGCACCGAGGAGAGCAAACCAGAATGCACTGAAAGCTGCCCCAAATGGACAGACCTTGTAGAAAAAGAACTTCGGGCCCACTCGAACGCCAAGCAACCCTTGTTCGGACTCGCGCACTCTAATGGACTTATGAGCCGATTTCACATCAATGGACCATGCTGCCACAGGCTCGTGCCGACCGCGCAGTGGCCATGAACACTGAACAGATTGCAGTGCGGGTAATGAAGTCCTTTCCGGAATGAGACATGCAGAATTCGTGCCACATATGGACGAGTCCACAACGAGTCGTGGCTTGCGACCTGCGGAATGGACGATGTTCAGTTTCCCCACTGCCACATTGGGCCAGATCTTTCTAGCATCCTCCAATGAATCAATGCAGCGAAGCCAACCGCTGTCCACTTCAATTTGAACCAACTCCTCGAGGAGGAGTGGATCCGCTTCGGCCCCCTGCCAATTTTCCATAGAAATGGACAGGGAATCCTCTTCCACAGCACGACAGGATGGCGCGAAACACCCTGACAATGGAATATCTCGTTTAAAGCCTGTGGGTACACCTTGAAGCAATGCACCAAACAGCGACATATCACAATCATGCAAGGATGTAGAAAGTGCTGACAGTGCACGTAGGCAGTACGGTTGGTCGACAGGAATGGACCAATCAACCTCGCTGCAGTCATGTGCCCGTAACCAGTCACCAAAAATGCATTGTAGCTGCGATATGTCCTCTGACGAAAAGATGCTCGTCTCCGATGGAGACAGTAATCTCGACCTGAGGCGAGAGGGCAAATGTGAGTCGCCACAAAAGGACATCAATGCATGGCGAAGATCTCTCATAATGTCCTTGCCTTCTCGTTCCTTGCCGCTCCAGTCAGGACGACTATGTAAACCCCCACCATCGACCCATGCATGTGGTGGGTCGTCAACTGACTTACATGGAATGGCGTTCCAGGCATCCTGAACAGAAAATGTAACATCATGTACTCCTGCAACGCCGTCGACAGACAGGAAAAGTTTGCCAAAGGCCTCGACCAATGGAACTGGATATTCTGGAGTGCCTGAAACATGAATGCAGTGTTTGCACGTGCACACCTCACCCAAGGAGGCAAAGGCTTCCGAGGAGGATACCATAATCCACGGGCGACCTTCAGAGCCCTGAAATCCACACGGGGGAATCTGGACCACATGACGAAAACCTGTCGCTACGCAGTGAATGAAAAGCGGGTCGTACCAGCACCTGTCCCAAGCGGAGATATCCAAATGCACAGTCGTCCCACACGAAAAAGCAAGCTTGCAAAGCTGTAGCACCCAACCATTGTGCTCTGCAGTCCACTTGTCTGAAAACCGAATGAAAACGGTAGAGAGGACTCCCTCTGCCGCACAGCGAAGTATTTGCCTTCTCAATTTAATGTCGCCCAAGTCCAAAACTGGAATCAAAGGCACTGACTTTGAGGCAAGCATGTCCCGAGCTGACGGCGCAAGGGAACCAAGCCACAAGCAGAATTTCGATGGCAGCTCCAAAGATGCCGAGAGCCGACTGGATGCCACAGACGATAGCAATGTATCAGTCAGCGGTAGAGGAAAACCCCATGAACGAAGTGCCTGAACATCAGAGTCCTGCATCTTGTCCAAGTTTCTGCAAGTGTAGGCTGTGATCACCCACCTGTCTCCCTGGAATGGAGCGGTCCCATGCCAGAGATTGCCGTCAAATGCAAACGGCTGATCTTTAGTATCAACCATGCAAAAGTTGAGGCTGCGGTTCAGTTCTTCAACGAAATGGCAATGCTCGCCGGACGCGGACTCCAACAGTAGCCCGCCCCCTGTAAATGGACCGAGTGTAACCGTATAGTTCAATGTATTCGGTTCATTTGTCGAGTCTCGATGTAGCCGAAGGAGCTCGTTGTGCGAGATGCATATCGAGCTCCACGTGCCTAAGGGAAAGAGCATGGAAAGCCACGAATTTAGGCGGCAGAGCACGCGTTGGTACTGCAATGTAGCGTGCGTCAAGCCCAATCGGACCGATTGGCTAAATGCACCGAGGTTGTAGTAGGCAGCCTCTGGTGATGTACTTGATATTGCATGGGCCCTCCATTTCTTCATACCCTGAAGGAATGTGCCCTGCAGGATTTCCAAAATCTCATCCGATGATGTAGAGGTGCGGCCAGCAGATGTGTGAGGGAAAATCCGGCCCAGATGCAGCTCCCTCAGTGGCATCCGGGCCCCTTCAGGACTTATGCAAGTACGCGGGATGGTTTTTTTTCCACAGGGCTTGCCGTTCACATCGATTGTTCATCCGTGTACAAATGTACAATCTTCGAGCTTGCACCCTGAGCGGAGATTCCATCGTTTACACATCTGTTTCTGAACCCCCGCTTCAGTGAATGTAATGCACCACTTGGGACCGTCTTGCCTCAACTTGCCCTTTCCTTTGCCCTTGTTTTCGCGACCCTTGCCACTTGCCACCTTTGTCAGCAATGAAAGGTGGGCCTGGAGGCTTCAAAGGGGGCTTGATTTTCGCCGCAACCGGTCGGGGCTGGAGGTACATGTGTAGGATGCAACGCACCTGCACTACCTCGTGCAATGCATCGTCTAGCGACCAGCCAGAGTTGGCAAGGTCTGAGATACAACGCCAGGCCTCTTTGTCGGCGGATTGCATTTCATGTACATTTGGCGATCGGAGACCTGACTCAGCCGCAGGGCGTTGAAATGCAAGCTTCAGAAATAATTTGCTGTATGAACGGAACGATGACAAATGTGCAGTCTCCAGCAAACAGAATGCAAAGGCCACCAAATCGAGCAAATGCAAAAGGAACATTTGGCTGATCCCCGATTCTGGGATTTCTCGAGAAGGCACTTCATCAAAGATGAAATCATCGAACCTGGCAATCTTGCGGGTGCGAGTGGAATGCATCTCCTCGAGCTTCTCTTCGCTGATGCGGTGCTTCCACGACACATAAATGTAATGTTTGTCTTGACACTGTTTGTTGACCATAGCCAACAAACGCGATGAAGGCATTGTTGACGGGTCTAGAATTTCTGATGGACAATCAGCTTCGAATTTTGTTTTCAATGTACTGACCCTCTCAGTGCTGAGCTTCGCTGGAAAGGTGTCCGTCCACGTGGAGGGCGCAGCCAAGGACTGAGGAATGGACTGTGCCGCCGCATTCTGTGATGTCGATAGCGAAACCACACTTGTCAAGCAACGATGATACGCAGCTTTGAGGCATGCAATCGTGACAGGGTTAAGAGCTGAACGCAAGGTCCCAGGCAAAGCATCGCGAACAGCGTTTTCTAGCTGGTCAGCACTGGAAGCCAAACATGCAAAACTGTTGACAGTAAGCATGCGAACCAATGCACTTGAGAGCTCCGCAGGGATCTTCTCCTCCTTAAAAATGGTCTCCAGAGTAGCCATGATCTACCTGGACCAGTGTGCCAAATGCAAATGCCAGGGCAAAAGCTGCCAAAACTGAGCCCCTGAAGACACCGCGTGGGCGAGAGATCCTAACGGACTACGTTTGATTCGAAAGTAGTTGCAAGTCACTCTGAGTCAGTCAAAACCGAATGGACAATGCAAGCGCATGTGCACAGGCTCTCCAAAGCTCAGAGCCGACATGTGGCCAACGAAGAGTGCAATCGCCCGCACCGTCCGATAACACATCTCACAAGTGCAGATGCCAGCACACCGACGCATGGTAATGTAACTCGTGTCTGCTTTTGTCGCGCCCGTGCCGAGCGAGTAAGGGTATGCCGAAATGTACGGCCTACATGGATGCAAAGATGGACTGAAGACTCCAAGAAAAGTCCACAGCCGCGGCATCCAGGCGCCAGGAATGCTCAACATCCTCTTCTGAAGGCCTCAGAGAGAGGAATGCATGGAAAATAGAGCAGCCGCCATGGGTCGAGAAGGCAATGAAATGTATCAGTACCGCAAAGACCAATATCCTCCACCATTCCAACCAGAGTTCCAGTCATTGTCACGCCACTCCGACCAGGTGTCGTCGTTGCCCGCATTGCCATCGTCGAATGTAGAGTGCAATGTAGGCTGCTTTTGGTCTCTATAGCAGCGTTTTGCATAAATGTACTTGGTCGTCACTCAGAAAGTGACTGTCCTGCGGGAGTTCTGATGAATAACCACACAGTCCAGCGCACGAGGCGCAAGGTTCACGGCAGCACACCATTTGGCGTGCGCTGATTCTGCACTTGCCATCCCCGGGACCGGGGCAAATGTAGGCGGAACGACCTGTCTCAGGCCCCTGTTGCCTGATGTAATGGAGTCCCCCGCTTGGCCCGTAGATGCAGGTTGGCCAGCGTCATTGCCCTGGTCCAATGGAGGCGACTGAGCCGTGTTCGAACCTGTGCCGTGGCTTGCAGCGGCTTGCGCTGGAGTGTCAGTGCTAGATGAGTCCGCCGCCGAGGTCGATGTAGTCGTTGCGGGTGCAGTGGAGTCGACGCCAGCGGCCTGAGAAGGTAATGGATTGGAGGGAGCTGACTGTTGCTCATGCGCCGGATCCGTAGATGTACTGTTGTCTGTCGTCCAGCTTGATGTAGCTCCCTTTCCACCACCCTTCTCGTAATGGAAGCGCAGGTTTGCGTCTGTACTCAATGTAAGGGACAGAAGCAACTTCGAGCGTCCTGTGTCCGGTCCGCCACGGATCACCGACGACAGATGATGTACGTCTGTATCGTACAAGAACTGAAGGGCACTTCGGACCTCGGATGGATCACGGATATTTTCCATCGCAGCTGGAAAATCTATATCAAAATGTAAGCCCTACCACCGGGAGCCAAGTGCTGAGAAAAATCTTCCGGAAGCGCATTGAAATGTAGAGAGGGAATCGTTGTCACCTGCAAGCCTAACGTAATGAAATGTGCCGACATGTGAACGCTCTACCTTGTGGCGGGCTGAGCCGATGTGCCGGCAGGCGCAAGCCGGAATCACCCTGATGCATCGCAATGAGATGCAAAACAAGACCGAATGCACTGCCGGTTCTGATGCCATGCTTTTAGTGACCAGCTTCAGTCGCCAGAAAGCTCAGTCTAGTGCCGCAAATAATGCAGCACATGCACGCGCCCGGCATAGCCGAGATTTCCCAGATGGATGAGTGATCACCCGAAAGGCTCCGCGTCAACTACATGCCGGCCTGCCCTGAATGGACGCGTGCAAAATATCAGAGGTTTCCGCACACAGAAATGCAACCTCGTCCGCAGGGCCGATGGAGCCATGTAGCGAGCCGTCCGATTCAGACGTCTTCTCCTCAAGTGTAGTGTCGCCTGATGGAGCAATCTCAAGTTTGCACTCAATGGCTGGCGCACTGCTGCCCACGGCCGAGGATGCAACGGCTGGTTGAATCTCCTGCGGCGACCCTTCCAGAAAAGTGTCAGTCACACCAGCAACCGTGGATGCAGTAAGACCAGCCGCGGATGAGGTCGGGGCCCGCACCGTGCCTGGGTACGAGACATGGAAGAATAGGATTGATGCAATGTAAGGCACCAACCCCATATCCTCGGAGTCTAAGACCACCTCGGGCTCAGATGCAACATAAGAAACTCCACGAAGGACAGGCGTTCGAGGGCGCCAACGGGAATGAACACGTTCCACAAATGAAAACTGAGTGGTCAAGATAGGCGCGATGTCGTCACGACCATACAATGTACTTGAGGAGGCGAACTCGTGGTGCCCTTGTAAATGCCGAGATTCCAATGAAAAATCTGCCTGCCTCCAAAATGCAAGTAGGGTGACCTTCATCGAATGTAGAGTATATTGTAGGCATTGCTCGGGCGGGATCCGGTCCCACCGCAGCAAAAGCTGTCGAAGCTGCGACAGCGTTTCCGCGTATGATATCGGCCTGGCTTCTCCGGCTTCTCCGGCCGTCAATGACAGAAAGATGTAATCAGGAAAATCTGATGTATCCCGGCATAAAGTAACCTGCGAGGCCAGGGAATGTAACCAGTGAAATACCCAGCACTGATGCAGCGGCATTTTGCAGAGGCCGCACACTAGGCAGCCGAAAGGCACGTAACGTTTAGTCTTGGTGCGGTACGCGACCCCGCGGATGCTGTCGGCATCAATGTAGAGGTCCTGTAAATGGAGGTGTTGTGCATCTCCAAACCTCAAGCTACTCCAGATACAAAGTAGCACCGCGCCGGAGAATAATGTATCCTGAGGATAGAAACGACCCAACAACAACGAGACCTCAAGCCAATGTAAAAATGCAAGCGGCAGTGGGACCGCCTCGCGCTTGGAAGTCGCCGGGTGCCAGGATTTCGAATGGAATAAACCATCATGCAATGAAGGGAAGCAGGGAAGGAGTCTGGTTTTACAGTCGACGAAAACCAACGAAGCGCCTTAAGGACATTGGTCGAATGGACGGAAGCTGCCCGACTTCGAGAATGTTGAAATACATCCAACAACTGGACTTGCGAAATGGAATCTACCAGCAATTGGAGGTCGCAAATGGTCGTAAACAGGCCCCATAACACAGCAATGTATCTCAATGCAGTAGTATCTGACACACGTCTCAAGAGTTGCTCCAGCAATGCAGAGGAATTTTGGCTGGAAAGCACTTCACGTAGTAATGATGAGATGCCCGATGTCAGTACACACAGCTCTCTCCACAATGTAAGAGCTTTGGACCATGGGCTAGCATGGAGTGACGAATGCTTCACCGCCTTCTTGGGACCGGACTCAATGCTAGTGTCCTCCACCTGCAAACAACGTTTAGTGGACATCCCAGCAGACCTGACCGGTCGAGACGGTGCTGGCTGCAATGTAGGCGTAGGTGTCTCCTGCGCAATGCAAGGCGAAGACGACTTACACACTGCCCCCTGTTCAGATGCACGCTGTCGCAAAGACTCCGAGGGGTACACGGCGTAATATCCCCTCGGTGACGGCTCGGGCCTGCACTTAGGCGGGCCTGCAAGTATACGACCTGATGATCGCAATGCAGGTAAGGAAGGTCGGTGCCGCAAAACTAAACTGTCCCTCGGAGCGTATCGATGCGAACTCTTCGGCCTGGAGGTGCAATGTACCAGCACAGACGGCCGCGCTTTGGGTGCCGGCCGAGTTCCCGAAGGTTGTGATGCATCAGAGGCTGGCAAAACAACCTCAGGGCTAGCCACTGGCGCAAACAACGGTCCCCACCTCAATGGAGAAAATGGGGATGCAGTCTGGTGTGATACCTGCAGGCGAGACGTGTCCAAACGGCCAACACGCTGTTCCGCAGATGCAAGCCCAGCGGGATGCACATTTGTCTGTGAGGGATCTGCAACCACCTGAAAAGAATGCAGATCCTCATCCCAGTACGCTGCAAGCCCAGCCGAATGCACATCAGTCTGTGAGGGTTCTGTAATCACCTGAAAGGAATGCAGATCATCATCCAACTGCTGCTCTGACAAAAACGGCCATGTAGGTTCAGCGGGCTGGCTTGGGCTTTCAAACTCAGAAAGCAATGTATCGTCGACAAAATCCTGCGCAGGTGAAGAAACCAGTGATGCGTCCGTGCAAGGTACATCCGCGGATGGTTCAACCAGTGCAGGCTCCGGGCTATGCACGACTTCCAAGGGCGGGACCACAATCGGATTATCTGTGCCTGATGCAAACTGATCCAAAGCACAATGAAGAGGGTCCTCCGCGGACACCTGTCCAGGTGATTCCTGCGATGCAACCACCGGTAACGGCTTCTTCTTGAATCGCTTGACAACAATAGCCGAGGCAGGCGAGGATAAAGCCCCCTCCGGGGAGGCTGCACGGTCCGACATCAATGGACCAGAAATGGCACCAAATGCAGCCAAAATAACTGCAAGCACCTGCCTGGAAACCATGCGCTCCACCCCCCCTATCTCGCACGGGGGAATGGAGCGAGCAGAGCTAAAACTCCACAAAGGTTAAAGGAACCCGAGCCTCGTCTAGAGGGCTTACACGAGGGGCCCCGTTCTTAAAAGTTTTGTCCGATGTCCGGACACCTCAGGCAGCTGCGAGCCTGCATGCTACATGTGCAATGCAATGTAGCAAGCATGCAANNCACGTGAGCAAGCACACATACCGGCTCGAAACACTGCCAGCGACGAGCAAGTGCAGAAGCTGCTTACGAGCAACCTTTGAAATCTTGGCACGGGATATAAGGACACCGATATGGAAATGGTCGTAGCGGGATACGAAACTTTCCTGGTGGACTCTTTGAAGTTGTCGCCGAGATTGGTGGCCAAGCAGTTGTCTCGTTGTGCACAGAAAGTGTTCGAGAAGGAGTCTGCCTCCGATGTGGACATGTTCGGGCGACAGGTGTCCTACTCCCTCAGCTTCGTGCGGATGAAGATGAAGGCCGTGACGACGGGTAAGACAACACATCTTGCTATCAAGCGGATTTGCGAGTGTCTCCAGAAGATGGGATATGCGGATGACTCTCACCAGGAGGACCGCTCGAGCCCCCGCTTGAAGAGAGTGCACAGCCCAGACAGATCTGCGGGCAGCCTGCACATGTGGAAAGGATGTGCAGGCATTCATTGTACGGCCAGTCTTTGCAAGAGGCAGAGGTCTCAGACTTCTCCTGGGCCTCCCAAGCTTGCCAAATTCGAGGTCTCGGTTTTCAGGTCTACGGCTACGGATTATTTTTCCATGTATGGTTTGGCGAGCAAGAATGCTGAGGAGCAAGCTTCGTCGAAGAAGGCTCCTGCTTCGCCACCAATCTCGATCGGGAGCAGCAGCAGCTCGAAGGTTGCCGCGCTGGTGCCAGTGGAGCCGGCAAAGACCGCACCCGAAGAGGAGGCCTGGGGCTCGAATGATGCGAGTGCCGTCACCTTGCAATACTTTTGCAAGGCCTCCTGCAAGCACATCACTCAGATGGCAGATGGCGCTGCAAAGAGTTATCCTGTGTTTAAAGGAACTGATGGATTTCTCAAGACCAAGTCTACGGGAGGCTGAAGACTATGGATGTTCCCAACTTGTTCCTGCAGACTTTCGAAGCTGCAGCAGCCGATGGCGGTAGCATGAAGCGACCAGCTGCAGCAAAAAAGAACACGACGAAGAAGGCTCCTGCCGGATCTGCATCTGCAGATGGCAATAAGCCCAAGCAGCCCGTGCACGTGTGCTCTCAGCTGCCCAAGGCCAAGTCGATGCCCAATAAGGACTCCTCTTCGAGTCCCGGCAACAGCAGGTATGTGATGATGCGCGAATCCTGCCACTATGTGGCGGTTTCCCATCGCACTTACATCACAGGCAAGATTGGCAAAACGAAGCCCTTGCCCATCGAGATTCACTCAAGGTGGGCTGACAAGCAGGGGGAACTTGCTAAGGAGCTGTTCCGGGAGGCTGAGAGGCTGCACTCCTCTGTCCCATGGGGGGGAGCTTCGGCAGCTGATGCGGGACCGGCGCGAGGAGATCCTCAAGACGGAGTGATATTTATATATTTATATATTTATATATTTATATATTTATATATTTATATATTTATATATTTGTATATTTATATATTTATATATTTATATATTTATATATTTATATATTTATATATTTATATATTTATACATTTATATATTTATGTATTTATATATTTAAATATATTTATATATTTATATTTGT
>CAJNJA010015559.1:883-11702 GCA_905231915.1 Symbiodinium necroappetens | reverse complement strand
GTGGAAGCGCCAGGGTTTAGGGCTTCAAGGGTTTGTGGCTCAGGGTTTGGGGTTGATAGAGTTTAGGTAGGTTAGGTTTTAGTCTAAACCCTAAACCCGAAACCCTAAACCCTAGTATTCAGGGTACGGGATCGACCGGGTTTGTCGATGCAGGGTTCGACGTCTTGAGCTCGCGGACGTTGTGCCAAATTCTAGGGGTTCTGGGTTTAGGGTTTATAGGGTTTAGGGTTTAGGGCGTAGGGGAGCGCGCTGAAGTTAGGGGTTCTGGGCAGAGTTTGAAGGGGTTCCACCGTTCAGAGAAGCTCCCAGCTCCTGCAGAGCCAAGACCCCGTTTAACAACACTCAAGGCGAGACGCTAAACCCTAAACCCTAAAACTTAATTCATATAACTCAGTCTGGGGGTCCCCTTGAGGTCTCAAACCCTGAAAAATCCTGAAACTCATGCGTGCAAACCTCCCAAACACCCCAAGAAGCGGCATGCTAAACCCAAAACTCGAGAACGCCGTCGATCCCCAAATACCAATTGAGTCTGGCCCCTGCGGCGAAACACAGCCTGCGACAGGCTGCTGAAAGCTGCAGGCCAGCACTTCGAAGTGGACGCGTCGCTGAAGACGAAGCTTGCGGAACTGTGCCTCTGCGTGAGGGGAGAGAGTGAAGCTAAATCCTAAAACCCGAAACTCAAAGCCTCAAACCCCAAGCCCTAAACCCTAAACCCCAAACCACAAACCCTAAACCTGAAACCCTAATCCCCAAACCCTAAACCCTAAACCCTAAAACCCCAAACCCTACAACCCTAAACCCTAAACCCCAAACCCTAAAACCCTAAACCGCAAACCCCCAACCCTAAACCAGGGGCTTCCGGCTTTAGGGCTTCAGGTCTTTAAGGTTTAAAGTGTATTTTTTAGGGTTTAGGGCTTTAAGGCTCTAGGGTTTTAGGGTTTTAAGGTTTAAAGTTTAGGGTTTATGGTTTTCATTGTAGGATCCTGCCATAGCCCTGGCTATCCAAGATAGAGAGGAGACTTTGTGCAGGTAGGGCCGGGTTTAGTTGTCCAGGACATTTTCAGATGGGTAGTTACCCTTATTATAGGTCTATACATTGATAGAAGCCTTATAGAAGCCCTATATACCCTAAACTCCCCACCTCTAGTTTCCTTCAAATTTTAGTTAGGGGCCGGCTGCAGGTAAAGGATTCACGGCGAGATACGGCGGTTTGGGGTCGAATGACTTTGGGGTGGCGGCTTGAATGGGTTTAGGGTTTAGGGTTTAGAAAGTGCACATGAGTCTACGGAGTCCTCGATGGTGTAAACCCTAAACTCTAAACCAAGGGTTTAGGGGTTTTCTTGTTGCTTTGACGTTTAGAATTTTGGGGTTGCAGGTCTTGGATTTCATGCTCCAGGGCTTAAGTACCGGTAGGGCTTCGGGTTTAGGGGTTTAGGGGTTTAGGGGTTTAGGGGTTTAGGGTTTAGGGTTTGGGGTTTAGGGGTTTGGGGTTTAGGGGTTTAGGGGTTTTGGGTTATAGAGCCTCCTGAGCCCCTTGTAAAGTCTTATGACACCCCTTCTACATCTTTACAAACCTGATAAGAAAGCCTTATGAGACCCCTAGGAGGTATCGGGACTGAGGCCAGTCAGTGGCGAAGGGCGAGTAGACAGGCTTTTACAAGGGCTTCTAAACACCCTCAACCCTAAACCCTAAACCCTTCAATACTCCGTCAGACCGCAGCTTCGGGTTTGGGTGCTGGGGCTGCCCATATATGCTCCATGTTAGTTCCTTAAGGTGGTTCATATTTAGGATCCTACTAAGGTAATCCCAAAAAGGAGCTACTTTGGAGCCTCTGGCTACATAGGAGTTCCGAGTTTAGGCCGTAGGCCGACTCTCGCGTAACTACATCCTAATCTGGGGTTCAGGGTGTATTGCGTTTGGGGCTTAGGGTTTAGGGTTTAGGGGTTGTTAGGGTTTAGGGTTTAGGGGTTTAGGATTTAGGGGTTTAGGGGTTGTTAGGGTTTAGGGGTTTAGGGGTTTAGGGTTTAGGGGTTTAGGGGTTTACGGTCTGGGGGTTTAGGGTTTAGGGTCCTCGCAATCCAAAACCGAACCGTTAATTGGAGACCCTGGGTGGAATCGGACGGCGAGGCTCGAACAACTGCTGTCCCAGCAGCTCTCGGCAACACCGCCCTCAGCGACAGCGCTGGGCCACTTTCATGCATTTCTTGCACTCCGTTTTCAGGGGCAATAGGAGGGACCCTTACAAAAAAAACCCTAATCCTAAGACCTTATATAACTCTTATATACCCCTTATATAGTCTCATAAAGCCCCTATATAACCCCAGGGGTCCCTTTAAGGGTCTCTCCTTTAGTCCCTTGATCCTTGCGATTTACCTGTTGGTGTGTCTACGGTTTTAGAGCAGGTTCTGGAATCCGGGGTGCGGCCTTCGAAGAATTCGGGAGTGGTGTAGGGTTTAAGGTTTAGGGTTTAGGGGTTTAGGGTTTATGAATGTCATGTCTGTTCCCTACCTTCTGTTCCTTCCCTTCGGAGCTGAAATACTACACTTTTAAACGTTTTGGGAAAATATGATCCTTATAGAGAACTGAAAGTGTACACTTGTTGTGCTTATGAACTCAACAGCTAAGCTCGTCCCGAAGCCTATAGACCCTTCAACCCAATGACGCCCCAGGTCCCTCCAACCCCGCGCCGCCTGCACCCAAAGCCTCTACCCGAAACCCCTGAACTAATCCCTACACCCCAAAGCCGCAAAAGCCCTTAACCCCTAGAGGCCCTAAACCCCTAAACCCCTAATCCCGAAACCCTAAACCCCTAAACCCCAAACCCCCTCCAGCTCAGGAGCTTCACTTCGCGATGCCCTGCAAGGAGAGCTAAGTGCTCAGGTGCGGCGACCCGCTGCCAAAGGCCACCTCAAGGGGGGCCTTCTTCCGGGGTTCCTAATCCCAGAGGCTTCGGAGTTTTGGGGTTTAGGGTTTAGGATTTCAGGTTTAGGGTTTAGGGGTCTTGGGGTTCGCGGTTGACGATTTGGGGTTTAAGGTTTGGGGACTGAGCTGTGTTGGTCAAAGCCCCTTCTGGCATACAAAAAAACATCAATACTTGTTTACATGGCATATACAAAAGTGTATATATATATACACACACACATATTAGCACATATATATATATATATTTATTTATTTATTTATTTATATTATGTATTTATGTATTTATTTTCGTTGAGGGCTTGGGGGATTTAGTGACTTAGGATTTAGGAGGAGGGCTCCCAGAAGCTTTATTCGCCAAGCCCCAACGGCCATCCAAATCGCGGTCCGCATGGAAAATGCGCCGGAGCTGTGGGACCAGGACTTTTGGGTGTTACCACCGAACCTTCACCGGATGGTAATTCACACAGCCTCTTAATCTCGTCATAAACCACTTTTCTGTGCCGTTGTCCTGGGGGAAACTCCTCCGTGGAATTTCGAGAGAACCGTGA
The DNA here is from genome assembly GCA_905231915.1 of Symbiodinium necroappetens. Lineage (NCBI taxonomy): Eukaryota > Dinophyceae > Suessiales > Symbiodiniaceae > Symbiodinium > Symbiodinium necroappetens. The sequence goes on along the minus strand of CAJNJA010015559.1, from coordinate 8,231 downwards.
TGCCATGGAGACGCAGCTGACGACTTCCCCGCACATTTTGCACTTGGAGGCTTTAGGATCATCGGTGTACCTGCCTAATGAAGAAGCCACTTCGTTTGGGATGCGTTCGGGTTCTGGGTGTTCGCAGCTTGGGATGGCCCCCCGCTTTCCCTGAACCTGCATAGGGGGGTTTAGGGGTTTAGAGTTTTGTTTAGGGTTTAGGGGGGTATACAATCTCCGATGTCTGGTGTACAATACATACGTTGAAACTGCAACCCTGCACCCTAAGCCGAGGGCTCGGCTTGGGTTCTAGTGGATTCGGGCTTTTGGGTTTAGCGTTGGGGGCTTAGGCCACTGAAGCATTGATACGCCTGATGATCTAAATCCTGCATTTCCCATAATAAGGAGTATACCATAATTCCCATAGTTTAGGGTTGTTAGGGTAATGCAGGATTTATATCATCAACAGTAGCGTGCTTCACCGAAGCATCGCAGCAGTGACTGCCAATGGCCCATGCATCCCGCACGACCTTAATTATGCAGACCCCAAAAACCCCAAAGCACTGAACCCTAAACCCTAAGAAATCCCAAAGCACTGAACCCTAAACCCTGAGAAACCCCAAAGCACTGAACCCTAAACCCTAGACCCTAAACCCTAAAACACCCCAAAGCACTGAACCCTAAACCCTTAAACCCTAAATCCCATGCAAACCCTAAACCCTTAATCCCCAACCCTAATCCCTTAATCCCAAACCCTAAACCCTTAATCCCAAACCCTAAACCCTAAACCCTAAGAAACCCCAAGGCACCGAACGCCCGCGATTCAGTCATGGCAGGGCCCGAGATGCTTCCGGCCCTCTCTGTGCCTAAGAGCACCCTGCGCCGAGGCGGCTTTTTTGAAGGGCGTCCTTTGTTGGGGTTTAGGGTTTAGGGTTGTAGGGTTTGGGGTTTAGGGTTTAGGGTTTTAGGGTTTTAGGGGTTGTAGGGTAGTTTAGGGTTTAGGGTTTAGGGTTTTGAAGAATGGTTTAGGGTTTTGGGGTTTTACGGTTTAAGTTTAGGGTTTAGGGTTTTGGGGTTTAGGGTTTAGGGTTTTAGGGTTTAGGGTTTAGAGGTTTAAACTATTATTCAGCATGACTGGGTTCATTAAGGCCTGAGACTCAAGCCGCAAGTACTGGGACAATGTACGGTTCCTTAGTAGAATTATAGTACAATATACACCAAAACCTTATTCTAATTATAAACGCCCCTATATTAGAGGTAACCCTAAACCTTAAACCCTAAACCCTAAACCGAGACTTAGACAGTAAAGACCCCACACTACAACCTGATCAGCTTCCGGCCTCCAGCATTTTCCGCTGCAGGGTCTAAATACCTGAAACTACCCAAACCTACTTTTTTTTTGGTAGGGTCCCTATAGATTCTATATTAGGACTTATAATCAGGAACCTACAAAAAGTTAGGTTATCGTAGGTCAAGTCGATCAACCTCAATCCCCAATCTCCATGTCTGTGAAAAAATATAGCCTTGGAACCACAAACCCAAGGGTTGAAGGTTTAGGGTCTGCGGCTCTAAACTTAGAGGGTTAGGGTTTAGGGTTTAGGAGCCAAATCCGCTGGCATTCGGCCCAAGATTTGTGTGCTCTGCAATCGGGACTGAAGTTGAAAATTGGATTGGTCTGGGCGGGCATGCACAGTGCCCTCAACTGGAGAGATACACCCCGCGCCAAAGCTGAACATGTGCCCGAGCTCCCAGTATAATCACTTATAAAGCTACGCGGTAGATCTGGATGCTCTAGGCCAACACGAAACCCTGATTTCCTTAACAGAGAAGGGGGCGGGCGCTTAGGGTTTTGTGGTTTTGGGTTTCGACATAGGGTTTATTTCGGTATTATGCCATGCGTTACTAGGCCAGGACTTTCGGGAGGTTTCCAAAATCCACCCCCCCGTCGACCGAAACTGACCCCCGAAAGCCTGAACCGGATCGGCCTTAAGTTCTTAGATAGCCAATGGGAGAACTTTACACTTTTTGGCTTGCTATCTTTGGTTTAGTTTAGAAAGTTTGAACTTTTTCGGTCCCGGTTATTGAAGAAGAGAGAGTTCCACAAGCACGTAACCATGATCCCAAAACCTTGAACTCCGAACATACACCCTAAACCCTAAGCCCTAGGCCCTAAACCCTAAAACCTAAACCCTAAACTGGGAGCTCAAGAGCCATGCTCAACATTCGATGGGCTTCCGGCGCCGAGTTGGCGGCAGTGAAGCCAGAGTCTCTCGAGGAGCCAGAGAGGGACTTTCCGAAAAATAGGGGGAAGGAATGTACCTTAAATCATATTATGGGGATCCTACTATAGTTTAAGGTATATTCCTTAAATGTACCTAGCCTAAATCATATTATAGGGATCCTACTATAGTTTAAGGTATATTTCCTAAATTGAGGGGTTTTGGAGTCCCTGGGGGTGTGGGAGAGCATCGCCTGAGACCAGCACCTGGGAGTGTCCGAAAATTAGGGGGTACCGTATTTTTGGGGGTCCTTATAATAAGGATCCTACTATTTAGGGTACTATATTAGGGTCCCCTATTTTCGGAAACCCCCAGACGGTCCAGCTGGAGGAATGAAGAGCTAGAAATTATGCCCCTTCCAGGGTTTGGGGTTGAGGGGCTTAGGGTTGAGGCGTGTCCCCAGTGTGAGTGTATAGCTTTATTACAAATGTCCCCGATATTGCTTTCCGTGGAACACACACGGAACCCTCCATAGCTGATAGGGCCCAAGCTTTTAATCTTGCAACATTTTTGGCGCTCTCCGCGACACCGAAGCTGCTTGGGCAGGATTTGGCCGGCCAGCCGATAAGACGCCCAATGTACCTACAATGTGACAAGCTCGCTTTTACTCCTGAAGAAGGAGCATCTTTGGGGTTCTGAAGTGATAGGCCCCGAATTAAGAGTCTAAGAACTCTTTGTGTTCAGGGTTTCGGGTCAATGTCGAAGTTTAGGGTTCGGGCTTGTCACAGTATACGCCCGGTGTTTGCAAAAGGCCTATTCTCAAGATTTTCCTATCCCTAAACCCTGAGCCCTGAACCCTAAACCCTAAAGCCCACACTCCTATCATGGCATCTCCACCGCTGAACAGCCATCAAATCTCAAAGACAGATCCTAACAGGCGCACGCAACATTTGAGGTGCCGGACATGGGTGTTCATAGTCTTCCTGAGTACACGGACTTTATCTCTTGAGCCACTTTTCAACAAGATCTTCCCCTAAGGGTCCAAGTACCTAATAATCATATACTCCCCCAAATATTAACCTAGATAACTACCATCCGCAACCAAAGTACCTTACTATTTGGTCCTTTGGACCCTTAGGGTTCCTGGCCGCAGGAGCTTTGTTCAGAAGGCCTGCCGCCGGTGACGGCCCTGAAGAAGCATCTGCAGACGTTCTGCGGGCATCCGAGATTCAGGCACGATCTCCCTTTCGTGTTGAGGGGCCTAAATATAGAAGCCTAAAAAGATAACCTACATTATTCCTCACAGTTCTTGGGAATAATTATGGTATATTGGGCCCCCGAAAGATCCTGTTCCAATTATTCGGGGCCCCAAACCCTAAACCCTACATTAGATGTTCCGGGTCTTCGGCTTCGGAGTGGGGGGTCGAGGCTCTACTTTGTCCTCTCCGTGTCCATCTACTTTGTCCTATCCCGCTACCCGAAGCCCGAAGCCAGCCCTTAAACCCGGAACATCTCTAAACCCTGAAAAAAACCCTAAACCCTGAACCCCAACCCCTAAACCCTAAACCCAAACCCTAAAGTAAGCTGTCTGGGTTGTGGACTTCTGTGGTTCAGGGAGTTCGGAATTCATTGAGACGAGTCACCCGTCTGCACTGTCGACCTGGAGGCGGAGAGTAATTCAGAGCCTAGGGTTTAAGGGTTTAGGGGATTAGGGGTCTAGGGGTTTACGGGCTTCGGGTTTAGGGGCTTAGGGTTTATGCCAACTCATCTTTTGGACGGCAAACCCAGGAAGTTTGAGTTGGCTTCGGGTTTAGATTGAAAGGCGATCGGGTGTCGGTGTCTCCTCTCTCCGGGGAAGGCAGCGAGAGACGGGTCTGAGGGAGCTGTGTAGCTGTAACCCTAAGGGTCCAAAGGACCCAATAATAAGGTACTTTGGTTGCGGATTGTAGATATCTAGGTTAATATTTGGGAGAGTATATTATTAGGTACCTGGACCCTCAGGGTAACTTCGCCTTGACGAAAAGCTGATATTGGCCGGTACTCAGCAACGATTCAGCAAGGGACCCTAAACCCTAAACCCTGAACCCTAAAAGGGCTGTCCAGCAGCTGCTAGAAGCCGGACTTGGCCTGAACGTATTTCCATTGCCAATTTCAGAGTCAGGTGATTGGGCTCCTGCATGTTGACTGACATCTGGGGTAGTTCTCTAAATTAGGGCCCCTCTTTGGGTCCACCAAGATATATAGTACGGCACTCTTCTAAAAAAGACCCTAAATGAAACGGACCCTAGTTTCGAGAAGTACCACATATCTTGCAAGCTGTGGAAACTCATGCAAGGCAGAGAGGTCGACCTGCAGGTATAGTCAGGTCTGGTACTGCACCACTACGCGCCTTTAGGTCATACGGTCACCCCAGATTTGAGGCTGCTGGCCGTTCTTGTCCCGGACATACCGAAGTACGCGCACATCTGTAGCTTCACGAACTTCTTCTGAGGAAGCTGGTATCAGTTGATGCTTTCACCTGTCCCCGATCATCGCCGCTTTGCCGATCTCTTGCTGATTATCTTGATGAAAGCTAGGCCTTACAACCCCCCTAAACCCTAAAGCCTAAACCCTAAAAAAACCCTAAACTTTCCTGTTTGCTTTCTAACATTACCGCTGGTTTGTGTCGAGGCAGAGAATCCTCTGGCAGGGCGGCATCGTCAGAGAAGAAGACGCCCTTGACGCGCCTTTCGCCGGCTTTATCGGATTTCGGGGATCGTGTTTGAGCTCTATTAGGCTCAGTGTTTATTAGGGTTTAGGGGTAAGGGTAGGATATGAAAAAAATATACAAAAAACTTGGGACTTGTGTTCGTTCGGCTGAAAGAGAAAAGGTAGGGGCTTAGGGAGGAGCTGGATAGCCAAGTCTTCCAGTCCTACTTTACAGCTCCATTATAGGTCCTAACCCTAAACCCTGCACCCTAAAGCCGCAGCCCAAAGCCCTAAAACCTAAAGCCTGTACCCTAAACCCTCAACCCAAAACCCTAAACCCTAAACCCCAAGACCCTAAACCCCCCAAGACCCCAAGACCCTAATAAACCCCTAAACCCCTAAGCCCGAAGCCCTAAAGTTAAGGCCCAGTGATCTGCAGCTGGTCATCCTGTCCTTCTCGACCCCCTCGGCGGGGGAGGTGGGTCTGCAAAGAAAGCCAGGGGTCTCCTTACTAGGGGTTTAGGGGGTTTAGGGTTTAGGGGTTTAGGGGTTTAGGGTTTAGGGGTTTAGGGTTAAGGAGTTTAGAGCTTAGGGTTTAGGGTGACCTAGGTTCCCCAGTAGTACCCTTTTGGCCTTTTTGGTTTGGGGTCTCCTTACTAAAGCCGAATAGTGGGACAAAGGGTACCCTTATTATTAAGGGGGTTATTGGAGAACCTAGAAGCTGCAAGGTTGAGGCTTCAGGGTTCAGGGTTCAGAGGTTTAGGCTTTAGGGCACAAGGTTCTGGGTTTTGGGTTCAGGGTTGAGGATTTAGGAGTTGAGGGTTCAGGGTTTAGAGGTATAGGCTTTAGGCTTCAGGCTTTAGGGTTTAGGGTTTGGGCGTTTAGGGTTTAGGGTTTAGATTCAGCCGATTTTGTTAACTTGTTTGTCAGTGTTCTCTGGTTGGGGTGATCATTCGGAGTAGATGGTCCACCCGGAGAAGAAGAACAGGGGGGGGTGTTTTTCAATCCGAGCTTTGGACAATGAGCTCCCTAATGCTGCTTTCTGTGTTCTACTGGATGTTCAACAAATAAGATGGGTAGTTCTCTAAGTTAGGGCCCCTTTCTAGGTCCCCCCATTATAGCACGGCGCCACTATAAAAAGGACCCTAAAAGGGACCCTAATTTAGAGAACTACTCATATTGGATTCTGGATGCCCTCCGATTCTGTTCACTCAAAGACGGTTTAGGGTCTAGGATATTTTCAGGTGGATAGTTGCCGTTATAGGAGCCTTATAGAAGGTCTATATACCTTATAGAAGCCTTATAGAAACCCTAAATACCCTAAACTCCCCACCTGTAATTTCCTTTAATTGAGCCCTTTGAACCCACCGGTCCGTCCTAAACCCCCGCCAGACTTTCTGGCCCCAAGCCCTATCAATCAGCAGCCTCCGAAATCCATACACGCAAAACTCCCCCGAACCCTGCAAGCCGGATAAAACCCGTGGAAAACCTTCCTAAACCCAAACCTAAACCCTAAACCCCTAACAACCCTGTAAACCCTCTAAGAGGCCAAAGCCCCCTTAACCCAACTCCCTCTTCAGTCCCCTGCCTTTCCGTGAGGTCGGCGCCCTCATTGGAGCCGCCGCTCTGGGTCGGCTCGAGGAGTTGGAGGCGTGGGGTTGAGGGTTTGGGGTTTCGGGTTTCGGATTTTGGGCTTGGGGTTAAGGGTTTAGGGTTTCGGGTTTGCGGCTTCGGATTTTGGGCTTGGAGCTTTGGGTTTGGGGCAGGGTTTGGAGTTTTGGGCTTCGGGCTTGGCCTTTTTTTGGTTTAGGGCCATTCAGGGCTTAGGTGGGAACAATGGCACAGAGCAAGCAGCAATCAATATGATAGCGAGAATGGGAATGGTACATACGTCACAAGAAGAGACAGAAAGCTTCTCATAACAGTGATATGAAGAAGAATGGCTAGATTGATGCTCTTCCTCTCTCCCTCTCTCCTCTGCTTCTCTCGCGCTGTATGTGTAACTATATATATATTTATTTATTTATTTACATACATACATATATATATATACACATGTACATATGAGAGTTATAATTTAATTGTATACATATACATATAACATGGGACTAACAGAATGATATCAGAAACCCGACACAGCCAGACCCACAAACACAAAACGTAGTCAGAGTAATGAAGACAGGAGCGTAATCATAGTAGCAGTAAGCATGTTTCAAGCCTGCTTGATTTACTCTAGTGGTTCAGGTAGGTGTCTTGCGCGCTTCGGAGATGAGCTCTGGTCCTGCGTTTACGGTTTTTGGGGGTGGGGGGGCTGGGATTCAGGGGTTCTACAGTTTGGCTTTCAGAACATCGAGCTAACATAAACAGGCCCGTCCAAGTTGTGATGGGTAGTGCCAAATTGTTGCTTGTTGTTTGTCGCGACAACAACAACAGCAGCAACAACAACAGCAGTAGCAGCAGCA
>CAJNJA010015558.1:0-11702 GCA_905231915.1 Symbiodinium necroappetens | reverse complement strand
TACCTGCAAATCTTACTCATAGCGTACTAAACCCTAACCCTAAGGGTCCAAGTACTCATTATTCAAGGACTTTGGGGCCTTTATGGGTACCCAAAACCATAAATAAGGACTACTTGGACCCTGAAGGTAAACCCGAAAACCCTTAAAGGCCCATCAACCTTCCCAACAGTGCAGCAAGAGCCTTCCCGACACTTTGCGCGGCGTCCGTGTGAAACAGCACCTGGCAATGCTTGCGGAGGGTCTTCGAGTTTATGGGGTTTGGTTTAGGGTTTAGGGTCTAGGGGTTTAGGGTTTAGGGGTTTAGGGGTTTAGGTCTTCGAGTTTATGGGGTTTGGGTCTAAGGCCCTAAACCCTCAGCTCTGCTCTCACCCGCCAAAAAGAATAAGGAACCTCGTGACATGGTTTGGGGGATCCTTAACATAGGTCTGAAAATGTTGATATCGTGCTCCTGGTAATCCCTCAAGCACTGAGTTCGAGTTTATCACAACTTATATCCACCTTGCTCCCTGTGGCCCAAGTGCGGCAGTGGGAAAGTTTTCCGCTTGGGGCTGTAAGAGACAAGAGGTGGTCGTGCTACTGTTGATGATCACCTTAAGGTCCCTAAACTATGGGAACTATGGTATATTCCTCATTAATTATGGGTAAGGCAGGATGTGTATCATCAACCGTACGAGGGCTTGCTACTCTCATGAGCTGCTTTGGGCTAGAAGAACAAGGGGGGGGGCATCTTCCTCCATTTGCTGTGTGTTGTTAACCCCCCTAACAAGCATTGTAGCCCGTATATGACTCGGTAAGGTCGCCGGAACGGGTTGCAGAATGACATCACCATCCGCGGCATACTTATAACGTCGCCCCCCGTAAAACCCCATCAAGAAGCCTCACAGCCGCCTTAAACACACCCATATGCGAACCCTACAAACCCTAAACCCTAAACCCTCAACCCTAAACCCCCAAACCCTAAACCCTCAACCCTGAACCCTAAACCCCAAACCCTCTAAACCCTAAGCCCTGGATTATAAGTTGACGACCCTCGCCTTCCTCTTCTCGCAAATCTTCCCGATCTCCTCCACGGGCTGCATGGTACCAATCTCATTGTTGATGTGCATCACAGAGACCTTTGGGGTTCCTTTAAAGGGCTTCTTAAAGGGATCTATAGGGTTCCTTAGACGGGGTTTAGGGCTTATAGGGTTTAGGGTTCAGGGGTTTAGGGTTTAGGGTTTAGGGGTTTAGGGGTTTAGGGTTTAGGCTTTATAGGGTTTAGGGTTTAGGGGTTTGAGGCTTTGGGTTATGACAAGGCTCGTTGCGGGGGTCCTCTCTAGGGGTCCTTTTTGAACGATATGGGTCCCTTTGAATCTGAAGGGTGACCAAAAAGATGTTCAACCTTTGCGGTTTCCTGGCTTATAGGGTTTAAGGCTTGAGAGAGTTTAAGGCCCAGGGTTTAGGGATGCTGGAAGAAGGTGGATCAAAGTTTAGCATGGGGTGGGGTTTAGGGTTTAGGGTTGTCTGCACATGTAATAAAATATGATATTCGGTGAGTGCTGCCGATGTGGTTGTACTACAATATACCCCAAAATCCTCGTCTAATTTCCAAGGCCCCTGCATCAGAAATGTTTGGGCTTCCAGGGCAAGACGATTCAGGGCTTGCCGCACCTTGAGTTACCTACAGTTTTATGGGCTCTACCTACTAACTAAGGGGTAGTGGCTGCTAAACTGTCGGTAAAGAGAGTTACAGGTAAGCCCTACACCCTCCACCCTCCCTAAACCCTAAACCCTAAACCGTAAACCCTAAACCCTAAAGCGTTGCGGTTTAGGGCCGTTTAGGGGAACCCGAGCACCCAAAGTGGTCAACCTCGACAGGCCGTGAACACCACGAACCTGAAACCAGACGGCTTTTACAGAGAACCCAAACTTAGGGTTTAGGACTTACGGTTTGAGGGTCTAGGGCTCTCAGACTCTATGTCCCAAAACCCTAAGCCCCAAAGCCCTACACCCCAACACAATGAACCTTCAACCCTAAACCCTAAGCCCCAAAACCCTAAGCCCCTTGGCTCGGGCTCTTGAGACACGAACCACACACAGGAACCGAAACCCTAAACCTGAACCGAAGCCTAAACACAAAACCGAACACCGAAACCCTCAAACCGGAAACCCTAAACTCCCGGTTCAGGGCTTAGAAGTGTGTACGGTTTCAGGTTTAGGGCTTATAGAATTTAGGGTTCTTCCCCGGCACGACACCCCTGCAAGCGCCCCAGCTCCCTGGATCTCCAACCACGAAAGCCACGGTCATCCTACTGTTGATGATAGAAATGCTGCATTACCCTTAAGGACCCTAAGCTATGGGAATTCGGGTATATTCCTTATGATGGGTAATGCAGGATTATGCCATCAACCGTATGAGCCCTGCTTTGACGGTGTCGTACTGGGGCTACTAGGGTTTTTAGGGTTAGGGTTTATAGGGTTCAGGGTTTATAGGGTTTAGGGTTAGGGTTTAGGGTTTAGGGTTTATAATAGGGTTACTAACTACTGCAGAGTGTTGTGTACACATTACCGCTTCGTACAAACTTTGCCATCATAAATAAGCTTGTATAAAGGGTCTATGATTCAGACCTCGATAATGAAAAGACTTCATTCTCATGATCCCTGAACCCTCATCCGTGACCCCAATACTTCAGACAAGCTTTTTCGAAGACCTTGGATTCCGTGGCCTGAGAATAAACCCTAAACCCCAAACAACTCTAAACCCTACACCCTAAACAACCCTGAACCCTAAACCCTAAGCAACCCCAAACCCTAAACAACCCTAAACCCTAAACAACCCTAAACCCTAAACAACCCTAAACCCTAAAGACCACCCCCCTAAACCCTAAACAACCCTAAGCCCTACACCCTAATAAGCCCTAAGCCCTAAGCCCTAAACCCTAAACTAAACCTTAAAACCCTAAACCCCAAACCCTAACCTGAACCCCTAAAACCTTCCACTCTCGACCCGAAAACCATAAAACCCTAAACCCTAAAGCCGTGAACCGTCCCGGGCCGACTCAGGCGTATGCCAGCGCCGTGTCCTCACGAATTGCATCTTCCAGCTCCTGTTGCGGATGAGGGCTTGAGGGTGTAGGGTTTAGGGGTGTAGGGTTTGGAGTCTAGGGTTTAGGGGTTTCGGGTTTGGGATTTAGGGGCTTAGGGTTTGGGGTTCAGGGCTGGCTTACTTAATTAAAGGATCGGGGGACTTAGTAAGTAGGATCATTAAATAAGGTAACTAAAGTTATATCTACTTCTAACCCTACTTAGAGGTACTTACAACCCAACTTACAAAGTCGCATGATCCTCTCCAAGTAGAGGCCCAAAAGCTTCCAAGAATGTGGTGTACGGCATAGAAGGTTTCGCGTTTCAGTTGTTGGCAGTTGAGGTTTGGAGATTTGGGTTCAGGGATTATGGCTGGCTCAAAAAAAGTGTTTCGAACTTCGAACAGTAAGCTTAGTTCAACTAAGCTAAGGGCTCAAAGCAAGCTAATAAAAACCGTCGCAGGATTCGAAGCGGTGTACGGCAATGTAAAACTGCTCTTTCAACAATAAAACCCTAAGCCCCTAAACCCCTCAACCCTAAACCCCTAAACCCTAAAACCCTAAAACCCTAAACCCCTAAAACCCTAAAACCCTAAACCCCTAAACCTTAAACCCTAAACGGCCCTAAACCCCTAACTCCTTAAACCCTAAACCGTCAGAGCCCAGGTCTGGTGTGACTGTGGCGTCAGGATCTGATCGGGGCTCTGGGGGCTTGCAGGCACATACCTTAAGCTAAACCTCGCACCCTAGGGTTAGGGTTTAGGGTTTAGGGTTTAGGGTTGAGGGTTTAGAGCTTAGGGTTTAGCGTTGAGGGTGTAGGGTTTAGGAACCAAGCCGCTCAAGGCCCTACTAAACCCAAACTGCCCCCAAAACTGAAGCCCAAATTCCTCAGACCCCGAGCACCTTGGAAGCCCCTGAAAACAAAGCCCGACCTGCCCCGGTTTAGGGTTCAGGGCGCAGGGTTTAGCTTAAAGCGCAGAACCCAGACAGAGAGTCCAAAACACGAAAAGTAAGGAATACACGTTGAGCCATAGATAGAAAGAGTAAGGGTCCCCATTTCGGGTTTAGGGTGTATTCCAAATTGGGGATGCAGGGATTGGGTATGCCTCTTCATTTATAGGGGTACGGAGTCTGTGGGACCGTTTTCCATGGCCTAGGACCTAGGACCTGCGATGCCTGAAACTAACGTGGAAGCTGAAGCACGGCTCGACGATCTCTCCGGTAGCAAGCCTCGCACAGGTGGTGTGTGTGCGGCCTGCGGGCCCCAGGCGCTAGGAACACTGCGCGGTCGACTCTACACTGTGGGTTCTGGCAGGGCAGAATGCAGCGCAAGTGCCCTTTCCGGGTGCCGAAGACCCCGGCGACTGCCAGGGCTGGACCAAAAAGGCCAGTGCTTGGGACTCCCGAAACCAAATTCTGATACCCCGGGAGACGGGCGTTGGCAGCCGCAGAACTTCTGCGCCAGGACTCGTCCCAGGCTTTGGGCCGCTGCACAGACCCTAAACCCTGTCAAACCCCTAAAACCCCTGAAACCCCTGAAACCCCTCAAACCCCTAAAACCCCTGAAACCCCTCAAACCCCTAAACCCGCTTCAACCCCTAAAACCTAAAACCCCTAAAACCCCTAAGACCCCTAAAACCCTAAACTGAAAATGTCCTAGAATGAACCTGCTCCTTGTTGGCACAGTTAATCACTTCAAGACAGTTCAACCATACTCAACTGGCTCCAACTACTCTCAAAGACTCTACTTGCTTACGGCTTTTCTGTGTGCTTGCTTGATACTTTTGATGGACAAAATTCTGCATGACCCAAGTGTCCATCAACTGTATCACGAAGCCCTTGGACACTTCGAAGACCAGGCGCCTTGAGATTCACAAGCCCGTACTTGTCCACGGGCAGGTATGTCACACTCCTGGCAAGCACGGGGGAAGGACGCCTAAACCCTAAACCCTAAACACTACACCCTAAGCCCTAAACCCTATAATAACCCTAAAACCTTAAAACCCTAAACCCTAAACCCTAAAACCCTGAAACCCTAAAACCCTAAAGCCCTAACCCCTAAAACCAAAGCCCTCAGCCCTATAAATCCCTAAGTAAAGCCCGGGACCGCTCGACCCCGAATCCTAACTCTTAGGCCCTAAACCCTTAAATAAAGCTCCAGTAAATCCCTCTCCCTTCGTATACGGGCTACACTTAGACTTCATTGCCAAGGGCTTGGCAGAAATTGGGGTTACCCTAAACCCTAAACTAAACCCAAAACCCTAAACCCTAAGCTGGGTTGAGTCATCTGGGGTCTACATTGTAACTCAAGGCTCGAACACGCAAACCCTAAAAGCCCTGAACCCTGAACCCGAGACTCCTCTAGCTAAACCCTACCTATAGCCTCCATTGTAGTTCCTTTTTGGGGTTACCTTTTAGGATCCTTAATATATAATTGGTTAAACCAAAAAAAGGAACTACAATGGAGACTATAGGTAAACCCCTAAAAGCCCTAAGCCCTAAAGCCCTAAACCCCTACACCCTAAGCATCTCAAACTCCTAAAAACCCCTAAACCCCTACAAACCCTAGACACCCCAAAGCTTAAACCCTAACACCTGGTCTACACCAAGCATCAAACCGAAAGATCCAAACCTCTCCTCTTAGCTGCTGAGTTCATAAGCACAAGAATGTGCACACTTTCAGCTCTATAACCCTAGGCTTCCAGGGACCTAATTATTGGGTATTTAAGGGGTCTAGGGCCCTAACTATAAGGTCCTTGGAAGCATAGGGTAAGTTATCACATTACCCCAAAAAGTTGAAAGTGTAGTAATTCGGCTGCTAAGTCCTTGGATTCTGGATTGCAGAAACCCAAGCAGGTCATTGATCCCCTGTAAAGGTCTAGGGTTTAGGGTGTAGGCTTTTAGTGTACGGGTTAGGGTTTAGGGTTTTGAGATTTGTGGCTGAGGAGGAGCATCACGGGCTGCGCTGACAAGACGGACGCAAATCTTCGGATCTCGCCCCTATGAGGCCTGGTGGTGTCTTTCCTTTGGGGTGGATTATGGTACTTAGAGGATCATAAGACGTAGTAAGTACGGATTTAAGTACTCTAACTGGGGTTATACTTAATTATAAGTATAGTTACCGTATTTATATTTCCTAGTTACTAAGTCCTATGATCCTCCGAGTAGACTTGTAAGAAGGACCCGCAAGGCATAATACTGGGAACCGGTTCCGACCCCTAAGCCCACAGAGAAGAAAGAGACAGAGAGAGAGAGAGAGAGACAAACAGACAGAGTCTATCTATGTGGGAAGGGTTCTAATTTATATGTGTGTATATATATATGATATATATATATATATGTATATGATATGATATGATATGATATGATATGATATGATATGGTATGATACGATATGACATGACATGACATGACATGACATGACATGACATGACATGACATGACATGACATGACATGATATGATATGATATGATGTATATATATATATGTATATATATATATGGGATCTAAAAACAGACCCATATTTCGAGAACTGGGCTTAGGGTTTAAGGCCAGTTTAGGGTGCTCCCGAACATCTCCGCTCTCCGGGCCTCCGGCTTGAAGCTGACTGGAGACTACTTGGGGGGTTCATGGGCAGTTATAAGTAGGTTTAGGGTTTAGGGGTTAGGGTTTAGGGTTTAGGGTCTAGGGTCTAGGATTTAGGGTTTAGGGGTTTAGGGTTTAGGGTCTAGTGTCTAGAGACTACTTGGGGGGTTCATGGGTAGGTATAATTGTGGTTATAAGCCCCCTAACATGGGTTTATAGGGTTTAGGGTTTGTAGGGGTTATAAGGTTTATAGGGCTTATAGGGCTTGTAGGGTTTAGGGTTTAGGGTGTAGGGTTGGGTTGTAGCTATAGCTACCTTACTTGTAACCCCACTTATAGCTACTCATGAACGTCCAAGTACAATGAGGTCAGGGCTTGATGCATGGGGCTTTCGCTCTGCCACGTGCTGCTAGATTAGCCTTTGGGTGCTTTTGTGTACGGTTGCTTTTTCGATGTGGGTTAAGGGTTTAGGGTATATAAAAGGTTTGCTGCTTTTTGAGGTTTGTTTCCGGCAGAAAAACCCCAAAATCATGGTTTGCGGCCTTTTTCGGCATTTTTGTGGCATAAAAACCCCCAAACTCATGGCGGCTGCACCATCCCTTGTCCACTTCCAGACGCCGGCAGGATGCCAGCACGCACTTGTGCCTGAGCCGGACGGCACCGAACCAATGAACCGGGCTTGAACCCCGGCAGTGCCAAGGTTCAGCATTTAGGGGTTTAGGGGTTTGGGGTTTAGGGGTTTAGGGTTTAGGGGTTTAGGGTTTAGGGGTTTAGGGTTTAGGGGTTTAGGGTTTAGGGGTTAGGGTTTAGGGTGGTCAGAAACCCCAATGCAGCCTTACTCCACCATTAACCAAGAGGTAACGATTTTCGGAGGGGGGGGGGGGCAGGCTTAGCAGCTTGAGCCTTTGAGCTGTCACGGGCTGATTCGTGGGGTTTAGGATTTGTTCGGTTTAGGATTTGTTTGGTTTAGGATTTGTTTGGTTTAGGGTTTAGGGTTTAGGGGTTTAGGGAATTTGAGGGTTTGTGCCTTAGCGAATTAGGTCCGGGATTCCCTGTCTCCAAGCCAAATTGCATTAGGGGCCTGAGTGTGTTTGCATGGGCAGCTCTCTAAATTCGGGTCCCTTTTAGGGTCTTTCTTAATGAGGGTGCCGTACTATGTTGGGACCTAAAAAGGGACCCCACTTTAGAGAACCACCCGCATGCAAACACTACTTAAGCACCTCGATCGCGACTCAAATTCGGTCAGCTGTAACATGGGGGGGCCTTCACGGTGAGTTAGGGTTTAGGGTTTAGGGTTTAAAGTTTAGGGTTTAGGGTTTACTTAGTATAGCTGCAGAAGCTCTTATGAATCCCCACCTAACCCCCAAGCCCGGTCCGAGGCAGGCACTCGGTCTGGGTGGTGATCATGTGCTTCTTACCGGAGCCCTCGTAGAACTCCGCGACGCCCTTGACGGCCATGTTGTTGGACCTAAGTGGCTCCAGGGTTTAGGGTTTAGGGGTTTAGGGGTTTAGGTTAGGGGTTTAGGGGTTTAGGGTTTAGGGTTTAGGGCTCCCACCTGCACCAAACCCGCTAGGGTTAGGGGGGATTAGGTTCGTTTTAGTGCTTTTGGCTTCAAGACCCACTGCCCATGCCCCCGAACTAAGCTACGGTTGATGATATAAACCCTGCAATACCTGTAGTAAGAATTTATACCATAATTCCCATAGTTTAGGGTCCTTAAGGTAATGCAGGATGAATATCATCAACAGTATTTAAGCTTAACAGATCAAGGTGTACTCCTAAGTTGAAGGACTTCGGTCTGTCTGAGCACCCGAAACTCTAGAGTACTTGTTATGGTGCTTCAAGTTAGGATTAAGGGGGACCCTTGGGGATATACACCCTGAACCCTAAGCCCTGAAATCCCAAACCCAAAACCCTAAAACCCTAAAATCCTATACCATCCTATACCCTAAACCCTAAACCGGAGCACATCTGCGCAATGGACAGCCGGGTCGAGGACTGACTCCCGCACAACTGTCCCTGTTCTGTTAAGGGTTTAGGGTAGGGTTTAGGGTTTAGGGCTATATATCGTAATCTGTCTAAGAGACCCTGGGTCTATTTTGGAACCGTTCTTTAGATTAAACCCTTTAGGGTTTAGGGTAAACCCTAAACCCCCAGTCTTTGAATGGATCCAAATTTTTTGGGGGGTTATAGGACCAAGGTTTCTCAATCAAGTTCCTACACTCACAACCCCAACACACTCGATCCAAAACCGCAGCCCACAACTCCTTTCAAGAAGCCCTATCACCCTAAATGACTTCAATTTGCCATCACAAAACCTTAACCCAAAAACCCTTGACCGGTTCCTTGATAGAGGATTTAATTTAAGTTACCATCATAGGGATCTACAGTAAATAATATAGCTTCCTTATTATGGCAACTTAGATTAAGTCCCCTAACCAGAACCCAGTTAAACCCCCTAAGCCCCCAAGTCGCTGAACCCTTAAACCCCAAACTCGAAATGGAGGTTTCCAAAAAATAGGGGACCCCAATACAGTAGCCTAAATAGTAGGATCCTTATCATAAGGACCCCCTAATTGTCTGAAACTCCGAAATCCCATGAGGACCCAACTCGGTGGCGCCGGAGGTGAAGAAGATCTCCTAAGTTGGGCTCTCGATCGGTTTAGGGTTTAGGGTGTAGGGCTTGGGGTTTATTTAGGCTTTAGGGTTCGAGGGTTAAAGGTGTACGGTAGGGTCCTTAGTAATTTAGAATAGGGTTTTGGGGGTATATTATACTTAGAACTATAACCAGGACCCACCCCGCCCCCCCAAAAAAAAAAACACACACACACACACAATAACAAGGGTAATTACTAAGGTCCCTAGGGTAGGGTCGGAGGTCTGAAAACCATGATCAGGATCGAAGGTATTGGGCTTCAGGCTTCCCGGCCTCTGGGTTGAAAATCCTAAACCCTAAACCCCTCTGGCTAAACCCTAAACCCTAAGAGCCCTAAGAGCCCGAAGAGCCCCAAGAGCCCTAAGAGCCCCAAGAGCACTAAAGCCCTAAACCCTAAGCATCGCAAACCCCTATCTGAACAGAAGGACTCAGACGAAGTAGTAGTAAAGTCTGAGGGTTCAGGGATTGCATAGTACTTGGGAATCAAGGCGGTCAAAGGTTACGATTTAGGGTTTCGGCCATTTCGGGTTTGATGAAAGGTCCAAGCACAGCACCTGAATATGAATCGGATCTCTGTGATAATTTCGTGGGGCGTGGGGGTCGCGGGTGCCCGCCGCGGGGCTATGAATCACTGATCCAAAAACTCAACAAACCCCCCTCTAGAGGCTTGATGGCTCCATAGTCAACCCAAAAAGGCTTCGAGCTCAGGGTTCGAGGGTTTAGGGGTTCAGGGGTTCAGGGGTTTAGGGCTCCAGGGGTCTAGGGGTTTAAGGCTCAGGGGCTTAAGGGTTTAAGGGTTTAAGAAGGTCTTCCCAGAGACTCCAATACCCCTTAACTAAGGAATATGCCTTAAAATATAATAGGAACCCCAAAGGGATTCTAGATATATTCCTTAAATATTCCTTAATTAAGGGATATTGGAGTCTCTGGGTTAGGGTTTAGGGTTTAGGGTTTAGGGGGGGCTTAGGGGATTTTGGGTTTAAGGCTTTAAGAAAGTCTTAGGGCTTGGTGAAGCCTCGCCTTCGGATCCGCATTGATCAGCTTGGCGATCTGCACGCGGGCCTCCCAAAGGCTGCTGCAAAATCCTGCACTACGGCTGCTGATATAAATCCTGCGTTGTGCCCATAATAGGGAATATACCATAATAAGGAACATACCCATAATAAGGAATATACCACACTAAGGAATATACCATGATAAGGATTTATACCATAACAAGGATTTATACCATAATAAGGATTTATACCATAATAAGGAATATACCAGGATAATAGGGATTATACCATGATAAGGAATATACCATAATAAGGAACATACCATAATAAGGAATATACCAGAATTCCCATAGTTTAGGGTCCTTAAGGTGATGCAGGATTTATATCATCAACAGTACGTCTACGACCTCAATCTATGCGAAGCAGGCTACATTGAGCATTTATGGGTGGAATGCATGGTTTTGTGCATCAGCAGAGTCACCAGCTAAACCTTCATTCCTCTAACCTCGACCCTACAAACCTCTTTGTTTGCAGCATCATGGGACGCAAGTAACGAAGGGCTGGATCCGATTAGCCCCTACATCCCCATGTTCAGGCTTAGAGCTTAAATTAGAAGACCCTGCACCTTAAACCTGGAAGTCACCCAAACCCCTTGGCCGTAGCCCCCAAAGCCCTCTTGTAGGTTCGAAGCCCGCGCAACCCTCGAATCACCTCTTCATGAGTCTGTCGTTTTTCTCTCTCGTATAAACCCTAAAACCGTAAAACCCTAAACCCTGAAACCTTCGGAGTTAACCATTGTAGAGTTATGGAGCCCTTAAGCTAACCATTTAAAGGACCCTTTCTGTCACAGTGGCAACCCCCTTGTAGTACGCCGTACCCGCCATTCTGCCATTCTGCAGCCTTATAAGCCCCTAAACTCCAAACCCTAAACCCCCAAACGAAGCCCTAAACCCCAAACCCATATATATATATGTATAGAGTGTATATATATATACACATACATATATATACACATACACACACAGAGAGACCCGTGGAGCTTCCACCGTAAACTCTTAAGCCGGCTCAGGACCCTAAAGCCACCTGCACAAAACAACTCATCTTGCGATTTAGGATTTATTCATAGGGTTCTCAGGTGTTCTTTCTACACCCTGAACCCCTAAACCCCTAAAACCCCAAACCCTAAACCCTAAGCCCCTAAACCCCAAACCCTGAACCCTAAACCCCTAAACCCTAAACCTCAAGCGGGAAATCCAAAGATCACCCCCCGCAGAGTCTCCCCAAAAGGCCTTCTCGGTGGCCTCCTCTGCATCCCATCCTAGTTTGCAGAGTGCTTCGGAAGCAGGGTGAGAGGGGGTGTTGGGTTCAAAATCCTAAACCCCCTTAACCCTAAACCCTAATCC
>CAJNJA010015557.1:0-11702 GCA_905231915.1 Symbiodinium necroappetens | reverse complement strand
TAGCAGTAGCAGTAGCAGTAGCAGTAGCAGTAGCAGTAGTAGTAGTAGTAGTAGTAGTAGTAGTAGTAGTAGTAGTGGTAGTAGTAGTAGCAGCAGGAGTAGTAGTAGTAGTAGTAGTAGTAGTTTTAGTAGCAGTAGTAGTAGTAGTAGTAGTAGTAGTAGTAACAGTAGTAGTAGCAAAAGTAGCAGAAGCAGTAGTAGTAAAGGTAGCAGTAGCAGTAGCAGTAGTAGTTGTAGTAGCAGCAGCAGCAGTAGTGGTAGTCGTCGTGGAAATATTAGTAATAGTAATAGTAGTAGCAATACTAGCAGGTTAGTCGTGGTAATAGAAGTAGCAGTAGCATTAGTAGTATGCAGCAGCGGTAGCAGCAGCAGCAGCAGCAGCAGCAGGAGCAGCAGCAGGAGGAGGAGGAGGAGGAGGAGTAGTAGTAGTAGTAATAGTAGTAGAAATGGTAGTGGTAGTGGTAGCGGTAGCAGTAGCAGTGCCAGTAGTAGTAGTAGTAGTAGTAGTAGTAGCAGTAGCAGTAGCAGTAGCAGTAGTAGTAGGAGCAGTAGCAGTAGCAGTAGTAGTAGGTAGTAGTAGCAGCAGTAGTAACAGTGGTCGTAGTCGTCGTCGTAGTAGTAGTAGTAGCAGTAGCACGGTGAATGTTGAGCCCAGAAGCATGGCAGCGAGTTGATGTGGTCGAGGCAAGATGCGTTCGTCTTTCCTGCACAACAGACCACGAACGCCTGCTCTATGAACTTCCTAGATGGGCATTCTAAGAGGAGTAGCACTAGCAGCTAGAACTTTTTGGCAGATTGCGATTTGAAGAAGTGCATAGTCTGCTCAGCTCGAAACTTACATGAGGGGCCTTGAGGGCGATGCAGAAACACACATGCTGATTCAATGGTCGAGGCTCGCAAAGGCTGTGAGAGTAGACGCATCCGGCTCGTTCTACTGCTGATGATGATGGTCATCGTCAACAGCATGGTCTTTAGTCTCTTCTTCTCCGCTGCCACTAACACTACTTCCGCGAGTTTTGTGCGGAGTTTCAAGGTCGGAGCTCCGGCAGGGCCTGAGCCGCTAGACTCGCTGGAGATTCTGGCGACTTCAGTTCGAGGGTTTCAGATTTCAAGGCTTTGACAGGTTCAAAATGCAGAACGCTCCTCCAACCTTACATCTTGAGGCTAACTCCAATGCCCTCGACTTCCACGATCCTCACCAATGGACGCTGCGCGGTGTACAACTAACTCTTTCACTCTTCCCAGCCCAATGCCCGCAAAAACCCCCACGAAGCACCACCAACTTCTTGCATCGAATTCTTGATGCAAAATCGGTACGACCTGCATGACGAGGATCTCTTTGGCAGGGTGTCAAAGGAATTCAGACCGTGGTGGCTTTCAGGCACCAGTGACGGGTGGATCTAGGGCGTTCTCCCAAGCATGTCCCTGCGAGGAGGACCCGTTGCAGCCGAGCATCCAGTATCGTTCCGATACACACACAACGAGTAGTTCAGGTCCTCAGTTCGTGCATAATAGCTAGCCCGAGGACTTTGGGGGCTCCACTGCCTGCCGCCCCTCCTACGGGGATAGAATCAGGGAGCAACTGAGAGCCTCGTGCCGGGTCCTGGTTATGCCCGCAGTAGCTGTATCTTCTTTTCCGCAGGAGCCGCGAGCGCGAGCCTTGAGGGCCGGCCCTTCGTGTCCCTACACTGCGACTTTGCAGCCAGGCATCTGAGAGGACGAGATCTCCTGCCACACGAAACCGAAGCGAATTGTGCCGAACGAGGTGACTGCTTAATCTGCTGCAGACGTTGTAACTTCCCGTGTTACTTCTGGGCAGTAGCCTATACCGCTGATGGATCACTGAAAGTGTTGCCTGTGCCCATGTCATCCCGTGCCTTTCAGATGGTTCGTAAATGTCCAACTCTGAAACTCTGTAGCGCGCCGTCCTGTTCCGCAGAAGTTCGTGTTGATGGAAAACTCCTGAGTCCACCAAACCGGATTTCCTTGAACCAAGTATGTCACTCCCCAGATATAACCCCAAACTTGAAACATCTTGCCACGATGCCCACACGAGAAGTCTTGTTCGCCGGCTCTGCCAACCCCGGCTGGTGTGGTATTTGCATATCGTGGCACGCAAACGAACCCTGCGGCAAAAAAACCGTGCAGGAGATGCAATACATCAGAGCAGGCGGGCTGTTCGTCGTTGACTTGTGTTTGTCGAGCTTGTTGGGCCGCGGTCCTCGTGACAGCTGCGAGGTCTTGGATCCGGGCATCTTCGTTTTGAGAATGCTTAGCGCCACAAGTGAGTGAGCTTGGAAGGTGGTGGGGTTTCAGGTTATTGACCCTCAGATTCGACTGTCACGAGGATCGGGTGTGTCGAGGCATCCTCATGAGAGCCTCGCATCTTGGATGTCAAACCGTGACAGGGATCGGCCCTTCCCGGGCCGTCTCCACGCGGGAGCTAGCGCCCAAACAACCGCGCAAACAGCAGGCCAAGCGGTATCTGATCGCAAATTGCAGCCCGGTCTGCAAGGACTTTGTGGGCAGCGTTGGGCTCAAAAATATGGTTTACTATTGAGGCCAGCTGCGAAGTTCCAGCAAGCAGCGGACTCAGTCGGAGCAAAACCGAACCGACAATTGCAGCCGTTCTCGCCGTCAATTCCTGAGACTTGCAGGGCTTCGAGACGCTCGGAAACCCACAGGTTCAGAGAGTTCAACCAAAGGGGTCATAGCAGGGAGAGTGCCGATTGATGGTAGTGACTGTTTTCAGCACTTGCAGCAAAGATCTGAGCTGTCAAATGCAGGATTCGTAACACTGCTAAGAAGAACTCCACCTTTTCTCTTGCAAAAACAAGAACGACGTTGTGCCCAACCCTAGGAACACGATATCCACACCTGCTAGCTTGAAGAAGAAATGATTCAAGGAAGAACTGTTATATGGGATCGACAGCAATCCTGCGGGTTGTCAAGGCATTTAGTATGAGCTTTATGTTTTTCTGCTTCGTCGGCTAGGCCACTAATCTTGCTCTCTCAGCTGGAAGTTGGAACGTGGTCGTGATTCAACTGCAGGTTTAAAGCCCTGACACAAGTACGAGCGCCTGAATTGGGTGAACAAGTGTCTGACAACAGAGACCTAGACTGGTTGTAGAACATCATTGCGCGATGGGTCGTCATCAGGTCATACGCA
The DNA here is from genome assembly GCA_905231915.1 of Symbiodinium necroappetens. NCBI lineage: Eukaryota > Dinophyceae > Suessiales > Symbiodiniaceae > Symbiodinium > Symbiodinium necroappetens. Next base: position 8,533 of record CAJNJA010015557.1, on the reverse strand, counting down.
CACTGTGAGGACTGCAAGAAATACTGAAACTAACCAACTCACACCAGTCCTTCCGCCTAATCTCACGCGGAACAGTGCTGAGGCCCTTCATCCCTGAGATTTGCCCGCATTTGAAGCCACCAAATCAGCCGAGCCTTTAACACACAAAATCGAGAGCTTGGTGTATCGCTGGTCGGTTCTTGAGTCATTTGGGCTCGGGCGGAGCTCTCAGCGAGACCAAACCCTTGGAAGTGTTCTTTGGGCAGGCTTTTGCTCTTCCAAAACAAACAGCCAGAAAAGGCAGCCAGTGGCAGGTAAAACCAAGTGCTCGCGGAATCGCACGGGCAGCCATAAGTCGAGCATCCAAACTCTCCATAAGTGGTCCCGTTGGCACGGAAATCGTTTCTTAGTTTGCAGGCGGGCATGCAGGGAATTGCGGCTTTGAGTCAGAAGAAATTATTGGGGGTTCATGCAAGGATGTGCCCGATTTGAGGCTCAGGGTTTATGTTAATTTATGTTTGGGCATCATGACCTCTTTCAGGGATGCCCTTTTTGCATGAAAGACGTATTGCAGTTCATGCATGGCCGGCGAGAAAACGAACAATTGCAAACAAATCGCTCAATCGAGGTTGACAAACATTGAGCCCGAAGCTGCGAGCCTCAACTGAGTCTAGATACAAAGCCTGACGGCCGTGCAGGCGAACCGCCCTGAATGCTGAACGGCCCTGCAAAAGCCGATAATGTCCCGTCGTGTCAGGTCGCGAGGGAACGTTGAAACGCTGCTTCGCGCGGAGCCCGAGCTCAGGGAGGCGGAATTGACGGGGCTCGGGGCTCATGGCTCAGTTTTTTGAGGAAAGCTGCTTTGCTTCGTGCTTCGCGGTCAAGTCACTTCGTAAACAACAACAAACAACAACAACGGTGGATGATAGATCTCGTTTGCACAGGCTTTGCCCTTGTAGGTGCCACACTTGTTGAACGATGCTGTATTTTATGTCATCGACAATGTTTGCACTCCACACCGTAGCTCGAATCTGCATCGTGACTTCACCGAATGTTTGGCCCAGTTGATAGGCCGCGTTAGGGACGCCTCGTATGGTGAATGTCACAGGGTTCGGCACAACAAAATCTGTTTGAGATAAAGTTCGCTTCATGGCGAGACACAAGGATAGTTACATACACCAAGACGAATGCCGCAAAGCCAAAGCACAAATCATTTAACATGTCCGGCGTAGGTTTGAAGAAAGCAAGTACAACAGAGAGTGTGCACTCACACCTTTTGTCGATGCTCATCAGCAGTTCAGTTAAAGGATTTGTGAGAGTCTCTAGATCTTGAGCGACTCCTAACGATCGTCGGATTCACGGGTGGTCTAAGCCGATGTGAAAACCGCCTGGTACCCGTCATCGTCGTCGAGGCAGGCATGGTCACCGTCACAGGAGGTGGAGGAGGAAGGAAGAGGGGGGGGGGGTGGNNAGAGAAGGGGGGGGAGAGGAGGAGAAGAGAAAGAGGGAGGGGCAGGGAAAGGAGGAGGAGGAGGAGGGGGAGAGAGAGAAGAAGAAGAGAAAGAAGGATGTGACGGAGGTCGAGTCAAAAAGCAGCATCATCAGCAGATGCAAGGTAATTCCCAACCAAATGATCCGTGTCTTGAACAATTCGAAGCCGAAGAAGCTCAATGAAGGCTGCTCTCGTGGGACTGCTGGTCAGCATGTTCAGAAGCGAAATGCGATGTTCATGCGCAAGTCAGTCCAAGCCAAACGTCAACTGTAAGCATGAAGCATATGCCATCATGACCATGAATGATGCACACGTCGGTCCGAGATCAAGTCCTAGCCACAAACAACAGAGTTGCATTTTGGTTTTCCTGAACCGCATGTAGGCCTGCTCGTCAGTGAAATTTATCAATGAAACTCAAGGTTTCTTCGTCACGGATGACGCAGAAGGTCGGGAAGCGCACTGTGAAACATAAATGACATGACATCTGCACCGTAAGCCAGCTCGAACTAACATCTTTGCACAAGTTCTGGAGAGAAGAAATGGTGCGGGTAGCTGTTCTGGGTCCAACTGCTTTGTCTTGACCTTTTGCTTTCAGCTTCTTGCTCGAGGCTGGTGGCGGTGAATCAGGTGGATCAAACGCAGAAGGCCACGAGCTGGCCGGAGATGAGTCGTCCACTGTTCTGCCGGCTGAGATGCAGCAGATAAGTCGGACATAGCACACAGCCCAGGTCAAATCAACACTTGACTAAGATAACATGGCATGGAAACATGTCATGCATGACATATACATCGCTCTGAGGCCGATACCTGCAATCGACATGAAGCACATGCGTGTTCGACTCCACAATGTTGTAGCAGAGTAAATGCAATCGTGAGCACCACGGCATGACTGGTATGAGGCACATGACATGCAGAGAGTCAGTTTCACTCAAGTCGGAGTGAGCATCCCAATTTTGTTTATGCAAAGCGAAACGTCTCTCTTCAGCGAAAGGCGGCTTTGCAACAGGAAGACACGCTGGAAGAACGCATCTTGAAATAAAGACATGAACAGTAAGTTAGAAAAACTACGTCGGCTGTCCCAAAAGATGGCAAAGCCGTTGATGCACGCGTTGCTGGCACGGATGCAGCAGCGCTTGTCACGGGCACGCGCCACGTCAATAAACTGGCTAGCAACACAATCCGCCTCAACTCCTCCCGAGTCCAAAATGACATGGTTCAACTGTCGGCTCGGGGCCAGGCCCGTGATGCAAATGGGCCGGGAAGATCTCCAACCGCCAAATTTGCTGGCTTGTTCCATCGCTATGTTCGGGGAGTAGTTGTGGGCTCGCGTGTAGAATCCACGTGAGGGCATCCACTTGTTGTCTGTCAGCATGAAGTTACTTGGCCGTAACATGCCCGTACTAGGAATGGATACAGCGGCCGTGGTAGTGGTATTGTGAGTGAACAGGAGTGGCTGCATCTGTGGCGCGATAAGATGAGGGTCTCGAAGCTGTATGCGCACCGCTACCTTGCAATGGAGATAATAGTTCCTCTCCGTCTTCACAAGGCTAACAGAAACAAGTTCCTCCTTATCCAGCACTTCCGAAAGAACCAGCAGGCCAGCAACTGTTGCTCGAATCTCAGCTGGAACAACTGACACATCATGTCCATTCTCACGAGCAAGGTCACTCACGTACTGCCACACTGTATTTCGAAAGGCTGGGGCCGTATCAGCAATCGGATCTCGGGGAACGTATGAGCGAATCTCAGAGATGCACTTGTAACGTGCTGGCGGGCTCAGCACGAGATCCCTAGACGCTAGCATGGGTGTAACCAGTGCCGCCCAGTCATATCGAAAGTTGGCTTTGAACTGGATGGGCCCTTCATCAGTATAAAGCATCAACCCTTGCAGCTCAGGCAAAACAAAGAGTTGTGGCTCTGGTGCCCACGGTTTCTCACGGCATTGCAGATGCACTCCAGTACTTGCAAAGTCGTGATGGTACAAGTCGGTAGGTACTGCGCAGCGAAGAAAGAAGCCGCCGATATGTAGCCATCCATCCGTAGGCAATGCTGAATCCCTCATGTGCGGCCATTGCACTGAAACTGGCAGTGTTGGGAGTGGTGGTGGAGGTGTCTGCAGCGGGTGTGGCAAGTGTGGGTGTGTTGGGAGTGGGTGTAAGTACAACTTGCGGGTCGGCAGGGGAAGTAGTAGTCGGTGGAGTGGAATTATGCATGCCGGGCATCATTGCCTGGAACAACAACGGCATGCCATACTTCACAAACAGGTCTTCGCTGCCAACCTCCATCCTGACGGTCATGTTTCCCGCCTGCACTGAGAAAGCCGCTGCTGGTGGAAGTTGTGGTGGTGGGAAAGCAGATGAAGGGTGGCGCGAACGTAGATGGAGCCGAACGAGGTACTGGTGGAGGGGGGAGTGCAGGTGGGGGAGGCGGCACGAACGCATGTGGCTCACGCGGTGACTTCTGCACTGGCACCGTCGAAAATGATGGAGGTGGCGGGCATGGTGATGACGAGGGGGGGGGAGAGGAGGGTACGGTGCTGCACGAGCAGCGGGAAGAGGGGAGTTCGCCGCCCAGCTGGGAAGAGGAGGGGGGGCTGACTTGGGGCGACCATCCAATCGATCCATGATGTATTGCAGCATTCAACAAAAGTCTGTATAGCATGAAGCCTGCAGTCTCATGCAAAAGATGTAGCGTTTGAGTCAATGCTTCAGCAACACGCGCACAAATCGGAACATGAGCACATGCAAGCATGGCACCGCATGTTCATGGTCGCATGCACTTCTGAGGGTGAGACGGTTCTTTACACTCAAAACGCAAGAAATTGCTATGGTTCGCCATGCGGAGAAGTCCTGAACTGCTATGCGAGACTCAGGCAACGACGACCATGAAAGAAGGTCACGGCGGGGAGGATGCGGAAAATCCAACTGCTTTCAGTGATCCTGTTGCATGACAGGTGTAAAATGCACCGCCCTAGCATGCCATTGTCTGTAAAGCTTGAACTGTCGCACCAATTTCTCAAGTGTAGACCATAGAAAGCGAAACGTATGACCATGTTGGATGTAGAGCTGAGTCAGGTCTTCAAGCTGTGGAACGATATGCACACGAGGGCGGGTGAACCGACAAATGAGCGGAGCACGAGATCGATATCCTGCCATCACAAATGACAAAGAACTGGCACTCAAAGGACTGCGGAACTGGCTCGCATGAACTGGCATACGCATGGTAATGCTTCGCTGAGCGGTGTCAATGCGAAAACCCAACAATGGTTCATCTCCAACATGTTCCAACAGCAAGTAGTCACCATAGAAAGTCTCAGACATGTACACTTGCCATGGAACTGTATGCACCGCTGGATCCGCAGATAGAAACACTCGATTGTCGACGTAGCAAACAGTGCTCAGAAACAATCGGGAAGAGTGCAAGAAGGTCGAGTAGTTCTCACGAAAAAGTAGCTCTGGAATGGCAGCGACGCAGCCGCACGGAATCGGTGCGCATGGCGAGCCCTTACTGGCGCCTTTGACCTGACGAAATACATGTCGTCTCACTGTAAAGTAAGAGCGTTGCAAGAAGTACTGTACCAACGGAACAATATGACGAATGCGGAGTTTGCTGACACGATATCGAAGACGCTTCCATGTGCCGCGAAAGGCTCTGGTTAGTCGAGTGGCAGACTGCGTTGAAATCGAGCGTTCGGACCGGTAAGCTTTTGAAGTTCGCGAAAACGCGCAACTAATATCTGAACGGCCTGCAGAATGCGAAAATGCGGAACCTCATTGTAGAAGCCGGCAATATCCTGTCGTTCCAAGGTTAAATCAACGTGAAGATGTAAGGAATGCATCACATTCCATGCTGTCCGTAAGATGCTGGGGACCGTAGCAAGGAAATCGTCTTGTGTGAAGATTGTCTGTGCAATAGCATTAAGTGCCATGCTCAGCAAATTAATGTCAGGGTCAGGGTGCCCCTAATAAATGGGGTGTCAATAAAGATATTCCCTGGCCCAGACTCTTCCGGCGGAAGAGGAGTTTAGAAGGCGGACCCAGATCAGCCCAGACCCGGCCAAACAAATGATGTTGGAGGGTAGGTTACAATAAAAAGGGGTGGAAATGAAGATATTCCGGGCCCGAAATCCCGAAAATTATGGAGCCTGACTCGAGGGAAAGCTTAACAAAAAACAAGCCTAGACCCCCCTAGACCCAGCTGGCAGGCTGCAGTTCCTCAAACATTTCACTAGGTAATGGGCCTCGAAACGGAGGCTTTGCTGTTCGAGTTCTGTAGGCTTTGGCCTGAAGCCAGGGACTCCGGATTCCAGGACCTGCAGCAGCTATTCTTGAGGCCTCTGCCTACTAAAATCCTATATAAACGGAGCCATTTCACAAAGCCGGCAAGGGCCTAAAGGAGCCCTGCAGATCGCAAAATAAATGGGGTGACAATAATAAACTTTCAAGGCTATGGGCCTCGAGACAGATGCTTTGCCGTTCGAGGGCTGCAGGCTTCGGCCTGACTCCGGATTCCTGGGCTACTACGGTTCCCAGACACAGCCAGACGCGCAAAACAACCTCCGAGGGGGGGGGGGTTATAACATTACCCAATGTCAAAATCCAGGCGCGAGTGTATGAAACGATGGGTTCCAGTGTTTGCTTTCTTTAGGAAGGATGTACGCATAGGGTAGCGATCGCTTCCAATGAAAGGTCCACCCAACTGCCTGTCGAACCCACCGTGATTGTGCCGAGCGCAAGTTGTCGAGAGCTGTGTGCTTGGTTGTGACAAACATAAACAGAAAGCATCAGTATCACAAAAATATCACAAAAGGTAGACTGCAGCAGCCGCTCAAAGTGTACCGGACCTGCAACATGTAATCTGGAAGCTGCATGATCTGCTGGTAACAGAACCAAGCGACGTAGTTGGCGTCGTTCTTGTTGTTCCTAGGAGGACAAATCCTGTTGTCTGTGAAGTTGCCATTGTTGTATAAGAAAGACGTTCCAGCGATCAAGATACATGTCGTCCAATCCCCATGCATCGGAAGCACGAGCAAACGTATGTCCTGTAGCCGTCTTGCCTGATAGAGACGCACATTGACATGAAAAGGATGGGGTGGGATGCCATTTTGCAAGCCATCGCTTGTAGTTGAACGTGGTCATGGCAAGAGAGGGATTCGAGATCTCAACCACAAGACGAAAAGGACAATGAAACGGTGGAAACAGGTCAGGATGATGTAGGCAGAACTGATGAATCCAGTCGGCGGCTTGTTGCACAAAACCATGACATAACTGCAAACACCGGATGGGCTTCGACATCGGTGGGAAAAGCAACTGACGGAAGCCAAAGACGGAATGTAATTGGGCCCGAGCTCGTGTCCGATATGGTTCCTCGACATGGACGGTCAACTTCAGCAATAAGTAAAGAAAAGGCTGCGTGGCGAACTTGGTTCGGAGTACTCGGGCCGTATGATACTTGAAGATGCCTTCTGATCCCAGACGATAAAGAAGGCGAAACGCAAGGGTAGCTCCTTTCAGCACAAATCCCAAGCCATGATGTCCAAAGCTGAAGCAATACCGATCGTAACGCTCCAGAAGGCGATGCTGCTGGCCGAAGTCCCAATGCATAGCCGACTCGAAGCAAGCAAATCGCTGGCGACATCGTTGACGAAACTTTGACAGTCGATTCAGATCATGTTCATAAACATGTAATGTGGTGGAGCCAATGTACCATGGGTCCCGCCACAGACAATTCTTGATGTATACCACCGATTTGCGAAAATGAAAAGTTCGAGGATAAGACTCAGGCACATCTGCGCTTATCAATAATTCGCACAGTCGGTGCAGTGAACGGTTACGATTAACCCGCCGATACACGTACATGACAGCCAACTTGGCCCTAGTCCAATGCAATAGCTCTTTCACCACATTGTCATGTCCAGGTGCAAAGTGCGCTAGAGTGAATACCAACATGACACGCAACATGGCATGACGTCCTTTCTGCAAGTTGTCCGCAATCACATGACATGCTGCAGTCAAGCGAATGGCATGGTTCCTGGTCAGGTTCGCCCCAGCCTTGACGCCAAGGCCCCAATCAACCAAGTAAGAGTCGATCTTCGGACTATCCCCTTGTCCAGCAGCTTCTGCAATTGACGGCTGTGCTTATCCACTTCACCCTTGATGATTAATCCAGGCCGAAACTGCCTGTGAAGATGAGGCAGTCAGCGTATGGCGTATGGATGTCAAACACTCTGGGACGGGAACTTCGTTGATAGCTCTGCACATCGTTCAAAGACTCAACGTTGACAACATGGGTGGGTGCAGGAGAAGGGGCTTCATCACTGAGGGCTGGGGCACGATGAGGTGTGGAAGCGGGGAGAATCGGGAGAGCTGGCAGATTTCCACGGTCCTGCTGTGAGTCTCCGAGTTCTTGACTGGCACGAAGCTGAGCATTCTCAGCCTCCAATCTCTGCACCGTAGCCAGCATCTGCTGGTGTGTGTCGACCGGCGTGCGAGAATTGAAGAACTGCAGAAGATCCAGAGCAATCTTGGTAATCAACTGCATGCGATGATCCCAATTGTAGATATCCTTACGTTCGGCTTCTGGCATTTGATCTGAGTAGTACTGAAAGACCTGCTGCAAATCAACTCCATGCTGCTGGTTTCGAAGCTCACGGCACCGGACGCTGCACAGGAGGCTGTCAGTCTTGTTGCGAAATACTTCCACAAACACCGGCTTGCCGTTGCCTAGCAAGCGAAGAGCCCAATTACTCGCTTGCTTGTGTAGAAGATTGGTCAGGGGCACGAGATGCGTTGGCATTCCCGAAGTCGATTGTTCTCGAGTAAAAATATTAGCAGTGATACTGCAAGTAATTTGTGTTACGCAGACACTCGGCGGGTACCCGCTGGGGTGGCGGGTGCCCGCCAAGGTGGCGGGTACCCGCGGGTAGAGTAGTAGTAGGTAGTAGTAGTAGTAGTAGTAGTAGTAGTAGTAGTAGTAGCAGCAGCAGCAGCAGCAGCAGTAGTAGTAGTAGTAGCAGTAGTACCAGCAGCAGCAGTAGTAGCAGCAGCAGTAGCAGTAGCAGTA
>CAJNJA010015556.1:0-11703 GCA_905231915.1 Symbiodinium necroappetens | reverse complement strand
CGTGCGTGCGGGCGCGCGCGCGCGCGTGCGCGCGTGTGCGTGTGCGTGCGCGTGCGCGCGCTTCTGGCTGCTGTAGCTCTTCAAAGCAAATACTTGACCTTGCATCAGCTTTGGCTAGTGGCCTCGCTTCCCGCTGACATGGCGAACACTCGAAGAGTTAAGCATAGATAGACATCATTTCATGTCAGTACAACGGCTTGGGCACATCAGGATTGAACTCACTTTTTCAATCCGAAGCCACTACACAGTCTGCCGATTTACATATAACTTGCAGGTAGCATCGCGGGCAGAAGCTACTGACAATGCTGTTCAGCCGCAAACCAGCCACTTGATGAGCGCAGCTGAAGTCCATGCAGTGGTGAAGTTCAACCTTCGTGACCACGAATGAGAGCATGTGGGGAGCTATGACCCGGGTGGCACAGAAACAAGACAGGGGCTTGCATGACTTATTATCCCGTTGATGAGTTTAAGTTACCTCGGAAGGCGTCACCGATGCCAGACTGCAGGTCGTCTCCAGTTACCCCAAAAACAGCTATAAAGTAACAGCAATCTTTGGCCAGGTGCAGTGTCAGATAGTGCTTGTACCCATGGTTCTGAAGGATATACGGCGCCGCACCTGCTTCGTCGGATAGCAGGATAACATGTGTCACATCCATTTTTGCAGCCGAATGGACTGCACTAACTCACGCCGAATGCCGGGCCCGTGGTACGCAGGAAGCAACCGGCAAGAAAGGATCCCCATTGACCTACCCCGACCCTAGGCCTGAGCATCCGCCGAACCTTTATGAGGTTCAACGACAGCCCTCTAATGTTCGAGAGGTCCCAAGTGCCATGGGATGCGACTCCGCCCTATCACATACCCGGCTTGAGCAAAAGCAAATTTCCTGTGAACAACAAGCCATTTTTTGCACAATCGGGTTGCAGATAGTAAATGGTGGCACCGGCTAACAGAGCTGACGAGGCGGGCTCCAAGCATTATCACATCCAAACGCATCCATCAGCAACGCAGGGGAAACAAAGCTGGCATAGCTGAAACAGAGATGGCACATCACTTCCAGCACATGTAACCACATCAACATCTCACCAACAAATCCAACAGAGTGATGGGGGGAGAGGGGGGAAGGCATGGGGAAGGGATATCGATTCATTTGGGGTGCTTTGCCAAGTGCAATGTCAGCAGGGTCCTGCTGATGGGGGCTCCAACACTCCATGCTCGATCCGTTTAAGAACAAGCGGAAGGGGCTGCGCTCCAGCTGAGGATGCTCTTGAATCTGCGTAGCACTCTTTCCGCAGATTCCGGGCAAGGGGTTCTCATGGAGGATAACCGCCTGCCGGCCTTGGAGGATCGCCAGGATGCCGTAGATGGCGAGTGTGGCTGCACCTCTGCGCGAAAGGGTAGATGATGAGAGAAGGTCTCTGAAGGTCTCTGCAGCCAGGCTGCTGAGGTAGGTGATAAACAGGAGGAAGCCTTCAGACTGTTTCATGAGCATCACATCGCCTGCCAGCTCAGGCTGTCTCGATGTATCCACGGGACGACGTGCGCCGAGAAATGAATTGCACAAGCTGCTCTCGGACAGCGCGACATCTTGCCTTCGGAGAGCTTGCCGTAGTCGAACTGGCACCAGAGGAGGAGTGAGGAAACGATCCTGGGTAGTTTGATAGGTATCCTTTGTATGGCCGCAGGCTTCGGGGTGTATATGAGACCAAGCATCCAATTCTTGGCTAGGTAGCTCACGAGGATGCATGCCTTGCAGATCCAACTAATCACAGGATGCCGCTCTGACTGACAACAGTGCCCATGTAGAAACGACCCAGAAGCCGCAATTCTGTCGGGCCGTGAATTCGCTCACTCCTGCATCAACCTGCCTCATTGTCATTGTGCTGGAATTTCGGAAGACCGAATCTTTCGGAAAAAAGACTTGGACATACTTGGACATTTCTGCATCTTGTCCCAAAAAGGCTTAAACGAATGCTAGCATCCTCTTCCTGCGATATCATGTAAGAACATGTCGGAACACGAGTCACGCCACGGTCTCACTGAATGAGCTTCCAAACGCTGGGTAGTGGGCAGCTTCAATGTTCGCTTCTTCCACCTCCTCCAGGTACTCCGCCTGCGGGGGTTGCCCCGTCTTTGACATACTGCGTCCACGGATCTTGCTGCTGAGCTATACATTCTGGCTTGGGCCTGCCGTCTCAGCACGAATGCACGGCTTCCCGAGGTCAAATGGTTTCAGCAGGCAGATGGATGTTCAGATCACAGACCTCATCACAGCCCCACGGCGCCTCTGTGAGTGACGAGTGGTGTGCCTTGCATCACAACTGAGAACTCCTGTAAATATTTGCGCCCGTCTTATACAGCGATTTGAACACATTGGCTGCCATCAGCTTCCACAACAAGCCGCAACAAGAATACTCTCTGGCCCTAGCAGAGGCACAAGGCGGCGAATCTCTAGACTCTAGCCTATGGCTGCCTGCGATCTACTGCCAAGCTGGTTGCCACAACAAGCCGAACGAGACCCACGAAGCCTCGGGCCCAAATCAATACTTCGGTGGCCTCCACATGTTGGGCGTGGGGCTCGTCCGGTACATTGATTTGACGCCGCAACTGGGCAAGATCGGGTCTGGGCTCAGAGCCGGGTCCCAGTGCGGAGGGTCTGTGCAGAGATGGATTTCGACCCCGTAACGCTCCCAGCCGCCCTAGCAGAAGTGGTCTGATTTGGTTAGAGATTGGAGACTTGACTAAAAAAGCTGTGTCTTCGAGGTTTCAGGCAATCACGGGCAGCCACATCAAAGTACTGGCACGGATGGGGTTCAAGTCTGGAACTTTGAGAGTGCCGGCACGCCGAAAACCCTGCCCACGCCAAGCGAGTGAACCAAGAACGCGTGTGACTAAAGTCCAAGAAGCGAATTTGCTTGTAAGGAGGACAACCACTCGAGCAGCTATGGCGAGCTTCAGGAGAAGCAAAAACTGGATGCCGATGACGACAACCTCCCGTCAAGCAAGTAAAGAGTACCTTGTACACTTTGGCCGGAACGCAGCACCTTTGAAGGGTCAGGCTTTGCAGCAACTACACGGAACATACCCCCAACAGGAAGCAGCAGATCACTTCAGTTCTTGCCTACCGCGAGAGCATGACATGCCAAGTGACCCGATCGAAATGAAGTTCTTATGGAACCCTGCCCCAGTCATCTCCAGTCCGTTCAAGAGCCGCGTCAACAGCTTTGCGTACGCATCCGCCTTTAGGTCACGTCGTTTGCGATCCGAGCAGCGGGACTGAATCCAGAAGTGGCCGCACGCACAACTGCGAAGAGCTGGTTGCACGCGCAAATACCAAGAAATGCCTTTGCTGAAGTTTCTACTGGATCTGCCGGGCTGTCGGATGTGATTCTACAAGATTGGATGGCAGCATGGCACAACTGCTTCAACAAGTTTCAACACAGGAAACCCTGAACCTGGGAAACAAAGCTATCACACATTCCACGGACACAGTCTGCTTGCTGCCTAACTGTGCCTAACATTGGTCATGCCACCGTGACGTGAGCCAGGACATGAACCGCCGCGGCGAAGTTCACATGCGATCCACGCAACGGCCAGGTAATCACGGGAATGAGCACCCAGTGCAGAAGAAACCTTGGGCAGCCATGGACCGTTTCTAGTGAGGCTTACGGCATACCTATATATTGTGAGGCAGCGTAGCGCTAGAAACGCTTAATCACCCGGCTGATCATAAGACGAAGGAGCAGCACAGTGCACAGCTTCTTCATGTGAAATCCGTTCACGACCTCGGTCGCGACGGAAATTTAACAAAGCACAACCGGGTCCGTACCAGGAACCTGAACTTCTCCCGGCATCCGAGAGTAGATTTCCAGACCTCCACTAGACTAGAAAGCGTGCAACTGATGTTTCCTGTGTTAAGAGCGCAGTTGGGAGTTTGAATGAGATGCCAGATGTTTCGGGGGTATGGCGCATGGACCATGGCCGCTGGTTGTGTGGATCTCGATACAAGGTAACTTTCGCATCCTTGTGCGTACGTACCTGGTAACGTGTATCTACAACTTTCGAGACCGACAGACGTCCTAAAGCGGTAGTCTGTCCAATTCCCTACAAGAGCTGCAATGCTACAATGATGCCTGAGCCCGCAACCAGCCCGAGTTCGGCATGTTCGATAGACAAGGCCTCGGGTGTGCGGAGCTTGTAAGATGGTATAACCGTTTAAGCATCCCCTAGCCCAACCCACTCGATTGGCGCTTCGACTCTTGCAACTCGGACTACTGGTAAGGTTAGTGCGCCGCGGTGTACGAGTGCATGGCACGATGTGTGAACAAACTTCCAGTCAGTGGGGGAAGACAATGAATAGTCAGCAGTACATGACGGACTTAACAAAGCTCTGCCAGAAGCTGCCCAAGCTTCAAATGCTACTAGTAAGCACGTGCTTTCATGGAACCCGTAACGATACTTGGTCAGCAGACCTCAAACTCAGCATGGTTTCTGTCGGCTTGGACAGTACTTTTATGACAACGACGCTGGACAACTGCGGCGCTGGCCATGAAGATGGCCATGCACGAGCTGATGGTCCTTGGTACGCAGGGCTGTAAGCATGAACCGGGGAGTTGCCGTGTGCTGCCATGGCAATCGCGTGCTCATGCCCTGTTCTGGGGCCTCCGGGTCGAACTCAAGAAAGAAGAAAACAATCCAACAACCCGGCCGGACCCCAACCCACTTGCCAGAGTAGTCCCACAGCTTGCCCTCCTTTCAAAGAAAAGCTTTGGTTAGTTAATTTTTAGCAGCAACCCCGACCGACCCGTCCACCTAATGGCCTGAAAACTTTGCTTCTCGTAGTAGACGGACGAAAACATTCCAAAATGAAGTGAGGGTCTTCACGCTGTAGCTGCGTACCTGCTGGTGTTGAGCTGGGATTTAGCTCCGGCTTTGGGGAATGGGCTCGTGCCAACCCGCTGTTCCATTTTGTCTAGCCATCGATCAATCTGGCCACGGCCAGATCACTCTTTTCGAAATCGCGCCTGTGGATCTGGAGACAGCAGCATCCACAACAGGAACATGTCCCAAGCCAAAGTCGAATAAAAGAAAACCTGGGCACGAGCTCTTCCCAATGCTTTTTCTATGCGTGTGCTTCGGTGCCAACAGAATCGCAGTTCTTGAGCAAAAGAGCATCGACTCACAAATCAGGAAATTCCCCTTATGGCGAAGCTGGCATAGCAGCATCCTCACATCAGGAAGCCTGATCGGGTCTGAACACTCGAAATTCTACCCTGAACCTTACGAATGAGGCGGGGTGAGTCCTGAGGGCGTTGAAATCTGTAAAGGCCACAGCGCAGAGATTCCAAATCCGATTTCCTCCTGGGAGAGTCGGTCTTCTGCTTAATGAGGGTACATTCCCTGCACACAAGCAGATCTGTATCGTACATACTGGAATGTAGCCTCGTGAAAGCCCCTGACAAACTCCGAGTCCTGGTCTTGCTTGAGCTGCTTGACGTAGAGTGCAGCACCGTCTGCAATGGTAGGGCTTCTAGTGTAAATTCTTCTGGATCTGTGTCGCGATCTGTTTTTCTATCATGATGCTTCTTATGTGACATGCTGTTTTCAGCTTCTGCACAATCTGGCAGCTGGCACTCGGGCAGACTTCTTCAATGTGGATGGAATTTAGCACTCAGGACCAGATATTTGCTGCACTGACTGCACCATGCACCTTCGCCCTGAGCTGTTGTCGTTGTTGGCAATGTCCTGGAAGACGTAGAAGCATTGTCCCCCCCTGCCATGTCAGCTGCACAAGGTACGGTACAGCAAGGAAGACTGGCAAGCAAGCCCACAGAGAGCAGCTAGAGTGAGGAGTGAGCTTTGACCCTCTTGCCGCCTTGTTGGAAGGGATTCTCGGCATCTTCCGGACCCACGGAGCGAAAGGAGAGCGCAGCCTGTTTTCCAGCCCCCGTGCACATCTTGGACTCTCCCTGGTGCCCTTCCCGATGAGGACTTTGGCCTGCTCGCTCTCCTCCAGGTGCACCGTGCGCTTGTGGACTTTGTAGACTGCGTCTGACAGAGCGTGCAGGCTCAGCAAAGGATCGTCATGCCAGTGCTTGGATGCATGTAACAGAATTCGGGGCCTTGTGTCACGGACCGCGAAGCGAAAGCATTTTGACATTGGAAGCGCTGGAATTCATAGTTCCATTAAGTTCGGTGCAAACCCGAGGCGAGGCATGCGCCTGTGAGTTACAACTTTATCGAACTGCGCCGGGTTCACCATACACCCCATATCTTTCAAGACCAACCACTCTTGACGCTCTCACAACTCGGACAAGCCCACCACCCTTAAGGATTTTACGCTGTTTGTGGTTGCGGGACCCGGAGCGATCACGGAAAACAGGAGAGCATGGAGCGACTTTCTCCAGGCCTCGCCTTTCCCTCTCAAACGAGGTGGTTGCCGAAAAATAAGATGGTGACTGCCGTGAGGATCTGGGTTTAAGATGATTGAAACTCGGGAACAGACCGCAGTTTTCCTGGGTGGCGGGTCAAAAAACACTGAATCAGGATCAAAACACTGAACCACAAAGACAAAAAAGTTGACAACCGTATCAAAAAAATAAACCGGTACTCATCGACAAGGCTACAGGAAACCAAAGGGTGAGTGATCAAAAACATATTCAACTTGGATCAAAAACAAACGAAACGGGTCCTAGTAGTCGAGTAGTAGTAGTAGTAGTAGTCGAGTAGCAGTAGTAGCAGTGGTAGTAGTAGTAGTAGTAGTAGCAGCAGCAGCAGCAGCAGCAGGAGTAGTAGTGGTGGTAGTAGTAGTAGTAGTAGTAGTATAGTAGGAGGAGGATGACGCCACGACCGCAACACCAGTCAGTGGTGTGGCCCCCAAATGCATTATCTGTAGGGTGGGCGAACAAGTAAGATAATTTAAGTTTTATCCTAATTTATGTTTGTGTTGATCCCTATCCCGGCAGTTTATGACAATTAATTTGCAAAACCAGGGCGAGTTGAATCTGCCCAGCCCTCTAACTGTCTTGCACGCGACATACAGCAGGGCAGAGCGCTTCAACTTGGCAAGAGACTGTTCGTTTCTTGGTGCGCACACTCGCGAACACTTACAAACCTGTGCCCCGCTGCAGATCCCGATAGAGCAATGCAGGCCAAAAAATGCTGATGGCGAGTCCACAATAATCACAGTGTGCAATGTGCAAATGTGAACTTGGCGACTAATTAGTTGTCGTCGATCATCCTTTTCTGGCCAGCCGGACCTTCTGCAAAAAACATGGCCTTGAAGACTTGCAGGTCCTGTTCTTTCTGCGAGGGCTTGAGTTCCGCTCTCGCGGCCCTAGCTTGGCCCTTGGCCCTATCCATTCAGGTGTCGCTTGGAGTGTCGATGGTGACTGCGCGCACGGTTTAACCGCTTTACTCGGGTAGAGCTCGCCCTTGCTCCCATGTCTCGGCACCCTCTCTCTCGCTCTTTCTTTCCTTTCTCTCTCTTTCTGCCTCTGTCAAGACCGTAGTGTGTGCACCACTGCCACAACGTCCGGATTGATAGAAACATACATAGATGTCCAGCAAAACCGGGCAGCCTTCAGAGTGGTCTGTCTGCTGATCCACTGCGTCCAAGCCCTGCGTGCCACGTTTGGCAAAGCCGAGCAACCGGATCACTCTGCACTCTTTCGCTCCAGGCTTCTCACAGTCGTACTACGACGGTGCGGAGCCCAGGCCGCGCCTTCAAGCTGCCATTGCTGCTGTCCCGCAGAGCTGCGACAGGAATCCCGCCGAGCCATGCCAGCGCCAGCCATGGCGGCCACGGAGCCATGGCCCGGTGCCAAAGCTGAGCTTTTCGACTTTTCACAGCTCTCAGGTACTGGTGGGCTGGGTCGTGGAAAGACCGTCAAGAAAAGTAACCCCAGTCCTTGCTGCAATCTTAAAGAAGCCTTCAAAGAGTACATCCTCTGCCCCGCGCCTTTTATGGAAGGAAGAGTTAAGCAGACAACCTCGAGTTTGATCCCAGAGCCGCAGATGGCCTGATGTCAGCCACAGGGGAACTTCTCTCCAGGCTATCAGCTATCACGAAGCAGAGCACTTGCCCCTGGCCATAATGCCGATAGCACATCTGCAGGCTGCCTCCTCCTTTGGGCGCTTGGCTGCCGGTTCCTCGATAGCATGTCTGACTCGCTGCTTGTCCGGCACTTCTTTTGTGTTTGGTCTAACGTTTACAATCGTAAACGACCCGCAGCCTGCCCCGGCTGTTTGTAAAGAGAACAACTCTGAGCACTGCGTTGTTTGCTCGCGACCTGCAGAGTGTGCCTGTGCCACTTCAAGGGCCGCTGCCTCTTGGTCTTGCGTGACGATTCGTGTATTGGCACCAGGACTGTGTTGACAGATGCCCCATCTCTTACTACGATGCTTGGCATCGTGGCGAAGAGATGTGAAGCGCTGCGCCATTGCACTGTGCATCTGAATCAACGCACAAGAAATACCTGAGGTCATGCCCCTGGATCACATGCACCCGTGCCACAAAGCCTGGTCTATGACAAAGGACCAACGAAAACCCAAAACATCCTAAAACATTGACCGGCACCTCGAAGTTTTCCGGACGCACTGCAGCTGGCACCTCTTGACCACCAGCAACAAGAGTTGAAAGATAAAGATTGTGGATGGCAATGGAAGCCATGCTGAAGCAGAATGTCCAAAACAAGATTGAAACCACAAGCCATCACAGCTACTCCGTGATGGTTAAAGAGATCCTGATCACATTGAGTTTGGCATCGGCTGCGTGCACCTCGCCGAGAACAGCTGGACAGACCGGAGCAGGAACCTGCACCACTTCCGCGGGTTGTGCTGCTTGGGCCGACATCCTGATTTCAGTCTCCAGCCTCGTCCAAAACCTCTGGCCGCGTCAGGGCTGGTACCTCGCTGCGGTATGGGCCATTCCCAGGCGACTCTAGATATGCAGCTTTTGCAGATTCCTGTGATGCGATCTGTAGACCTCAATAAGCAAATACTTGTACCTACGGGCGGCCCAAACCTCGTCCAGAACGCCTGGCCGCACCAATTCTGGCACCTGATTCAGGGGGGGAGGCGGGACTGGGCAAAAAGGACATGCGTCGGGGCTAGAATAGGCTAGAACAGGCCAAAATGAGATGCATCCAGCATGCAACTCCTGCCCTTTTCACAATGACAACTCAACTTGTGCTTGCCACGTTCCAACAGACCTCGTCCAGAACTTCTGGGTGCACAGCTGCTGGCACCTGAACACAGCTTTGAGTTGGAGACCACCATGGTCTGCCCAGAACTGCAAACTCAGCCACAACAACTTTGCTCAGAGCATCTCTGGACTACCCTCAAAAGGGCTTTTAAGGTCCGTCGGAGGAGGGGTGTCTGACATCTGCAGCTCCTACAACCCTGAATGAATCCCAAGTCCGAAGAACAGCAAAGAAAGCCCTACGGCTGATAACCAGGTATTCCGACCCTAGCTGATGACAACAACCAGGCAAGGTAAGAGCGAAAGGGAGGTCAAAGGACAAGCACAAACCAGCCCCGGCAGCCCCGACCCTGAAGCTACAGCACAGCTCAGCAGCGCTCCTTTTCATCTTGAGCCACATGTGATGGCGTCTTCTTCAACTGCATGCTCAGACATCTTACTTTACATGGGGAAACATTGTAGTTTGACAACTGCCAGACTACCATTTCAAAGATCCTCACGCGGCGTGTGACAAGCTGTTGCCAGCTTAACTATCGAGTGGACATGCTCACTCGGGACTCTAGTAGTACGACGAAGCAGTCGGTCGAGGCATGCTAGTTAAAGAGTCCGCAAAGAAAACTTTCCCAACAGACCTCGTCCAGAACTTCCGGTCGAACCAGCGCAGGCACCTCCATCGAGTTGCGAGAATGCAGGAGGACAGTAAGCTGACAAACCGCATGGGAACTCTCCGCCAAGCTTTCTCACTCCGCAACTACGCAGCGCTGATTCTTTCGCGGCTGAGTTTGCAATGCAATATACCATCACTCTGAGGGTTAGAGAACCAGATTCTGCCGAACGTGTCTGCTACTGGGCTAGTTGGAGCGATCCGCCAGGATCACTTGCTACTGGGAAAGGGTCGTCAGGACGGTTCTGGCCACGACTGCTCCCGCGACCGAATTCACAAAATAACGAGCTTCCGCCGATCTAAGAAGAAATGGTACCGACGAAGACACCAGATAGCTCGGCATCAGCGTAAAACGACATTGTAAATCCCTGTGACGTCTTCCCTTGCCAGCAAGCAAGGAAGGTACATGAACACAAGTCGCTGGCACAATGCTCAGCGTCCAATGCAAGGGGGAGATCTAGCAAGCATCCAACAACCAAAGAGATTCAAGAAGAAGTTCACAAGTCACATCCAAAACAGGGACACAAAGGGGGAGAGGAGCGAGACGCAAAAATCCAGCAGAACTAGGGTCATGCAGGGCATCGGCAAGGAGTTGGCATTTCCTGACACCTGAGATCTAATTTCGGACACCATGGTAGATGTGCAAAGACGTCCGGAAGAAAGACAGTTCAGATGAGCTCACGATTGCATCGAAATAAATGAGAGAGGGCCCACAAACATCGGAATTGGCTCTGTGCCCAATTCATTCAAATCCGAGTGGGGCCATGATGGGCCATGCTGACCACCTGCACATTGCACCAATGCCATGCCGAAAGCGCCAGTTAAGTGTGACTCACTTAGGCTGGGTGAGCAGAGAGTTAAGGCGCAAGTCTCTTAATCGCAGTGGCTTCTTCTTGGCACATCATCGACTGTAGTGATGCAGGAGACGCAGGCAGCTGAAGCGTTTGTCCAACCCCATGTTCGGAAGACCTCTCAGAAGCGTACACCGAGCTGAAGCAGACATCAAAGCGAACCAGAGATTCTGAAACCTGCATCGACGGAATTGGCTGGTTTGTCTTCTTTGGTGTGGTTCAGAAATGACGCAAATACGCGTGCAGCTCACCAAAAACAGTCACGCGAAGGGGTCACGCTCCCCACCGCGCGGGGCCTTTCCCCCCCCCTCCCGCCTCTACCCTGCCGATGACGCAAATACGCGTGCAGCTCACCAAAAAGTTAAAAGTCACGCTCGGCTTCTCCGCCTCCGCAAGCCTCCCGCGTGTACCCTGCCCCCTATTCCCGTACCCCCAAGCCTTGAGTGTCACCCCCTGCCCCCTCTCTCCTTGCCTCTTCTCTCCAAGCCCTCCTCTGCCTTCTACCCCGTCCTGCCCGGACGCGCACCCCCCCTCCAAGGCCCCCCGCCCAATGAATGAGTCAAGGAATGAATGAGTGAATGAACGAATGATTGACTGATTGAATGATTGATTGATTTATGGATTGAATGAATGAATGAACGAATGAATGAACGAATGAATGAATTAAGGAATGCATGCGTTGCCCGACTCTGGACGCGGCCCCTTAAATAGGTTTTCCGCAGAAAGCATTCGCCAGCTCCGTTGATTCTGCACCTCGTCGATAGCAGCAGAAGTCGAAGACTCCTGTCCAAAGAAGACAGATTTGGCCCTCGACCCGAAGGCTGAATTTCATCTCATGCTGGAGTTTGTGGGTTTCATGTTGAGCAGCTGACTCAGCTGACACAGCAAAGACGACATGCATTCATCGTTTAGTGGCTGCTCGGGACGGTCCCGAGCATGCACGCCTGTCAACATGTCCATGTAAGGTTGAGCGTCGAACTTCGGGCTG
>CAJNJA010015554.1:204-11438 GCA_905231915.1 Symbiodinium necroappetens | reverse complement strand
TGGGGGAGGGGGGGGGGCCCCCCCCCATTTAATATTAGGGGGTCAGGATTACATACTTACGACCATACATGCAGGCAGAGAGACAAAGAGACAGAGGGCAGGCAGGCATACCTACACACCTGCATACCTGCAGACATGCATATATGGAGGCATGCATGCATGCATGCGTGCTTCCATCCATGCATGCGTTGGACATAGAGAATCTGAAGAACTGAATCTATGATAACAAGAGCAAGCTTCGTAGGTTTTCGACACATGCTTCAAGTTGGCTGTGTCGGCTGTGTCTTTTGGGGGCTGTCACGCTGCAAAGGGGAAAGGCTTTCACTTAGCCCTATATAAACTCTAACACATCCCTTGCCACCTCTTCTTGGAGTATACAATTGAGATGCGTGGAGCCTGATGGGGGCCAAAACTCCAGGTTCTCAGAGAGTGGGCAGAAGTATTGTCGGCCAGCGCATGGGACTTATCCTCTGGATCGCCCCCAGGGATTTGTGCCCTGAAAGGGTCGTTAAACGTGAGGCGCCCTGCTCGATGTGCCGGTGAACTTCTGAACTAGCTGGCAACAGAACATGCCGAGCTCTACGAAACGTTGAGAACTTCGAAATGGAATTGAAAAGAACAGCGCCGCCGGAGCCTATTTCACAGCATTGCAGGGGCCAGGTCAACTGAGGACAGAGGCGAATAAAGAGGCCTTAATTTTCATAATGGTCGGGGGTTGCACATTGCTAATACTTCCGGTATATGAACAAGCGTCCGTCAGCTTAAATGCGTGTGCACCAATTACCTAGAAGATCCTAGAAGCTTGGCGCAGACCCATTCCTCAGCCGGGACGGGGACGAGCATGCTGTCGCCCGCGCACTAGAGCCGCAGGGGTGCCTGAACTGATCGACGTAGTCAGGTGAGTGGAGAACGTAGAGAAACCCCAAATCCCACAAATGAGTCGGAAACGGTCAACTATGGGAAGAATCCTTAATCGGGTTCAGGTACACTCCTTGATGGGGCTACTGGGAGTAAGTTACTTCTTGCATGATCTTCACATGGTGTCCTCGCAGATCTCATAAAATGGCTTCAGGGACTATTTGTAAGCCTGGGTTCCTTAAACAAGGGATTTCAAGTCTCATATTGAGGTGACCCATCTTGCTGAAACCCCGAAGATCTGGGGTATTACCTTCGGATCGACATGGTGGAGGCAAGGATCAATATTTCATCTGAGCAGCTGCTGGCTTTAGGGGGTTTGGCGAACCGGAGAGTTGCTTGCCGGACCTATGGAACCCAGAACCCTCCGACCACGCGAAGCCTCGGTTTTACTGGTTTAGCCTCCGTTTTTTTGTGCTAGTGTTGTTTTGAATTAGTTGTATTCTCGCTTTCACAAGAGCTAGGGGGAGGTCGGGAATGTTGGCTGTGGCACATGCGACGGTGCTTGCCATGTGGTGATGGTCCGCTACCTGCACTGGGATTGTTGCAGCTGTTCCAACATTGCGGCGTCACGCCACTTGCTATGCAGTAGCTCAGTAGGTGCCCCTCGCTTTTATGCTGCTCTCGTTAGAAGTCTGGTCGCGCAATGCTTAGGATTGAAAAAGAGGGTCCTGCAGAATGGGAAAGCTCTGTTACAGGGCCTCCAAAGATTTTACTGACTTATTGATAGCTGAATAGCCAGTGGGACCAAGACATCCCCCTAAACCCTAAACACCCGACCCACCAGCCTCTGCCACAACGCGTAGCTCCTGCAGCTGAGACCATGCAGGCTTATCAGAGGCCAGAATCCCGCAAGTTGAGGAATTTATGGTAACTATCCTGTAGATATTGAAATGACCCAAAGTTTCAAAGCCAGGCTTGCAGGGACTTCAGCCCAAATTCCGGAACAACACCGAAAGCCTGAACGCTCAAGTCAGCAGGTTATAGTTGTACAATGGTCGGCTGAAAACGCGAACCTTTTCTGAATCAGGCCGCAAGGCGTAAGCAGAACATGTGCCCAGGATCGACTCCAAAAAAGCGATGTGTCATTCAACATCGTCTTAAAACCAGCGTAAAGACCTTCGACGGTTTAAGCCAGAATGTTTGAGGCCCCCCAGTTCAACCCCCGCTTAACCCCCTTCACATCCCTGCCGAAACAAACCTAACCAAACTAATCTCATACAAACCCTAAACCCAGGGATCAAGAAGAGCACCAGCGTCCTCGGCGCCGACTTGCGCCAATGGCAGGTCGGAGGAGATCTCTCGGCCCATCGGGTCGAAGACCTGGAGTTACACCCGGCTTTTCCCGACATATAATATTGAGCTAAAACCCAAAACCCTAAAGCCTGGGCCTAAACCCTAAACCCCTTCAAGTTTGGGTAAAAGGTATAGGGTGTAACCGCCTGTAGAACCATAGGAAAAACCATGGCTCAATAGTCCGTTGGATCTGAATTGTAATCAATGACCCAAAGGGTCCTATGTACTGTTGTAAGGGATACTTTCCTAAATCATACGGTAATTCCTAAATATAGAAGCCCTACATTCTACTGTATCGGTACTCTGGACTCTTTGGGTAAAGACAAAACACAAATCCTAAGAGCACCAAATATTCGGATAGAGTAGGTTTGGAGATGCACGGATAGACCTGGTTCTATAAGGGCCGGATGAGAGTTAGCTTTTCCTTTCCCGGTCTAGGGTTTAGGGTTTAAGGTGTCGTAACGTCGTGGGTGTTTGCTGGTGTGTGCACACCCAGGCCGNNGTAGCAGACAGCCCACCCCAAGACCACCCTGAGTTCAAACAGTTTAGGGTTTTGTTCTATCGGCAAGGGCTTTGGCATCGCCGACGATGGTGGTTATCTTCAACAGGGCCCAGGCAGAATCGAAAGCAGCAGCACACGTCGGTTTTCTATGAGTCGGTCCCTTCTGGGTTGGGCCTTCTGTGAGGCTGTGCTGGCGGGTTCTCATGTGGGCTTTCTGAAAAAAGTTCTGGCGGGTGCCGGAAGAAGCAGCGCGCTTTCTACTCTGATAAAGGCCCTTATGATACTCAGAGGATAGAGCGTTCTATAGGGTTTAGCAAGGGCTTTTCAAGATGTCTAGATGGGTTTCCAAGGAAGTTTAAAAGTTGTGGGCTTCGGGATCCACTTCTCGGATCAGCGGGCATAGTAGGGTGCTAAAGCGGGATTCTTTCAGGGTACTCTTAAGTGGACAGCGCCGGGTCCGCCAGGAGGCGGGTCAGCGGTGGTGGCTAAGCCGGATGAGCTTGGTGGTTTGACCCCCAAATCTAGCGGAGCCCGAATTGAATAAATAAGTAAAAGTACAGAACACATCCTCGTACTAACCCTAAGCTTTTTCTTCGCCAGGTCCCAATCTTCCTACGGCGACGTGTCCCTGCCGGAGCGCTGTCGGCTTCGAGGGCGGCTGCGGGACGGGCATGGGGGAACCCCGAGATCGGCCGACTCCAACTCGTGAAGAAGTGAGAAAGAAAGGTATGTCAGGAAGCCGCCCACACGCGGGGGCACCCCACAAAAGCCCCAAAATGGTCCTTTTTGCAATCACCGCTCCTCTTCCAAAGGCCAAACCCAAGGCCGCTTGAACAAACCAGAATTTATGCAACGCAGCCGGGTCCAACCCTTGTCAAGAACCAGGCCGGGTCCAACTCGTGAAGGGCATTTGGAGGGGGGGGGTGCAACGCTTGTCAAGAAGGGGGCCTGCTCCAAACTCGCGAAGGGGTTGGAGGTGCAACCCTTGTCATGGGGCGGACCGGCTCCAACTCGCGGGGGGTTGGGGGGGGCCCAAGCCTTGTCAAAAAGGGGCCCGGCTCCAACTCGTGAAGCGCAGCCACGTTGAAGTCGTAACTGAGACAGGCCATCAGTGAGATGGGATGCAACAAGCTTTGCTCATCGAAGAAAAAGTAGTTGGATCCCGTGGTCAATGTGTCTAAGGTGCTATCCGTGGTCACTGCACCGTCCATGCTGTCCTGACGGCTGATACTTTGGCGCTGCAGCGCACTTCGTTATCGCGAGCCATTTCCTGGGCGCGCTCCCACCCCCCCCTCCCCCCAAAACTTCGACGATACATCTTGCTATCCTGCTGCGATACCTGATGAGCAACTCCTCTCTAAAGATAGGCCAATTCCGATACAGTTCCCACGTTTTTGATTGGCTAAGCAAGATTCTACGTTGTTCACATACTGTTGTCGAAAAACATGGCACACGAAAATGAACATGCTATGTCTAGAAACATGTCGAAACGCGGTTCAGCAAGCTGTGCGCGAAGGCCAAGACGTGCGCACGACAAACCATTAGATTGCCATATTACCCAGGTCCGGGGTTTGGGGCTACGGGCGGGTTTTAGAGTTAAGGGATTCTATCAGGGTGCGACTATTTGGTGTAACAGCTCTGCCAGGGTTGTGCAAGTGTCTGATCAGGGTTTAGGTACCAGCGAGGTTGTCTGGTGCTTTCAAGTTCAGGCTTTAAGGGGCTTCTTCGGCTTGTAGGGACGACTGTTTCGGTTTCGGGCTTGAAGGGGTTCATACAAACAGGAAACCCCTCTGCTGCAATATAGAAGCCTGAATAATTCCACAGGGGTTTGCGCGGGATTGATGCGGCAACTATACCGACAAACAAACTTAAAGGGCAGGACTTAGAAATTACTCAAGCACCCTGAGTTCCTACTTAACGATTCTTGCATGATTAGGAACATTATACCTTAGCGCCCCTTCAAGTAGAGGATATGGATACAAGAATGTAGATGAATATGCTGCTACGTAAATACCCAAAACCCAAAAGCCCTAAACCCTAAAACTCCTCCGTTCGAACCATTAGGGCTCCGACACTGCAAAGAAAGTTGCAAAACTTCAACGGAAGGATGCCAATCATGAGGCCACCAGAAAGTCAAAGTTCCCAAGTCTACGCTACGACAATCTAGGGACTTAATGGTTGGGGTAGGGCTTTGCATATGCATGTTGCGGTGTCTGCTATTTGGGGCCTATAAAGCATCACTACGGGGCGTGATGTTTACTACCACTTTCATCCAAAGCCTGGAGCATGAACCTAACAACAACTTCCAAACCCCAACTTTTCGCCATAGCTTGAAGCGCTGGAAACCTCAAAAAACACAAACAAAAATCCTTGACATGAGAACAACCGAGGGACCTAGAGGAGCACCCCAAGTCTCCAACCCCCCCCCCCAAAAAAAAAAGAGTATATATATATATATATAGCATACATAATAATACACTTACGCCGCGCCCTATAACACCTGTCAAAAATCTATGAAACCCGTGTGAAGCCTACACCCTACATTCCTGAACCCTTATGTTGCCCGGAACCCTCATACATCCCTAGCAAAACTCTACAACACTCTCAAACTTGAAACCTGAAGCCCTAAAGCCCTACACCCTTAGGCCCTAAACTTTTTGAATTACTCAAACCCCTTGTATACTAGCCCTGATAGAACCTTTCAGTCATCAGAACTCTTATAGTAGCCATACACAAGACCTATAAGCTCAAGTTCTTCTAGTAACCCTCAAAAACCATTACAAACCTTACAACAAATCAAAAGCAAACAACACGACAACAACAAAAACGACCACAAGTTGGAGGAAAGGAGGTCATGTCCTGAGTCTCCAGCAGCCAGGCGCTTGCCCTGCGCCAGGGTGTATATGGAGGAGTTGTACAGGGTTCCGTCGGGTTGTAGAACCTTATATCGGGTGTTCTTCAGGATATCATCCTTTTAATAGGAGGTTCGTGGGGCTGTACCCATAAGCTCCAAACCAGGAACTACTAAGGAGCCTATGGGTATAAAGGTTTCGGAATGCTTCTAAGGTTTCACTTCGGGTTTAGGGCCCAGGCGGTTGACCTGGAGGTTCAGGGTTAGCTATAGGGTAGGGTTTATAAGGGATTTACGGGTTCAGGGTTTAAGGGTTAAGGGTGCAGGGTTTAAGGGTTAAGGGTTTAGGGTTATTATAAGGGGTTTAGGGTTTAGGGTTTAGGGAGCACTATAGCCATTGCAAACCTTAAGGGACCCAAAAGCCCTCTTATAGCTAACCATGAACCTCCAATGAAAAAAAACACTATACTGAACCAAAACAACTCCACAGGCGTGTTCTTCAACCATCGGCCCGGAATCCTCGTGAAAGTAGGGCGAGGGCGTTATGGCTGGTACTCCGACCTCCCAATACCCCGCAACCTTTTTTTGCTGCCTTAGCCTTAGGTCATATTAAGGATCCTACAATAATTTCAAGTATATTCCTTAAATCTACAAGGGATATTGAAAGGTCTGGGTATTCAGAATCTGACAGGGTGATTAAGAGACCCTATGTCCAACCCGACGACCGCGTGCTTATTTGCTTTTGTCTGGGCCTGCAAACACAAAATCCCTACCCTCACCCCTAAGCCTTCAGCCGTAAACCTTAAACCCTAAACCCCGAACCTCCAAACCCTAAACCCCAAATTCGAAACCCTAAACCTCCAAACGCTAAACCCTAAACCTCTAAACCCTAAAGTAAACCCACACCCTAAAACCACCAAAACCCAAGAATATCAAACAATCCCAAAAAACAAAACCCTAAACCTTAAACCCCGAACCCTAAACTTTAAACCCCGAACCCTCAACCTCTAAACCCTAAACCTATAACCTCGAAACCCCAAACCCCAAAAACCCTAAACCACCAAAAACCGTAAACGCCCAAAGAAACCCTAAACCACAACCCTAAAACCCTAAACCCTATAAGCCGCAAGGGTTGGAGACGCATTCGTGCAGACACCAAAAGGCCTTTAAGAAAAACAAGAAAAACCCTATAAGCCCCAGAGTTCCCTTCTAGGCCCAGGCCCTCTCTCCCTGCTCTCCCGCGGAGGACTCCTGTTTCGCGGGCTGCCTAAGGAGGCTCTGGCCTTGGCGTCGCCTGGAAGGGCAGCTCCTGGGCTTCGTGCTAAGGACTTTTAATGAGTTGAATAAATAGGGGTTATGGGGTTTTTTATTTAATTTTGGGGTTTAGGAGTTTAGGGTTTAGGGTTTGCTTGTTTGGGTTACTTTCTAAATTTGGGTCCCTTTTGGGGTCCTGTTTATAAGGAATCCTAATACCCTATATAGCCCTTATATAACCCCAAGGGTCCCTTTAAGGGTCTCTCCTTTAGTCCCTTGCCACCCAGGATCCTGCCAGGCGATCCGCCGGACTTCTCACTTCCCGCGTACTGGCTCGCACATCCGGTCCACTGGCCAAGGCCCGACCAAGACATACTGTTGATGATATAGAGCCTGCATGACCTTAAGGACCCCCAAAAAATCTGGTACATTCCTGATTATGGGTAATGCGGGAATTTATATCATCAACCGTAATATGGTCTGCTAATCAGTTCTGTATCGCATCATCGCAAACTGGACCATGTTGCAGGATCCGTAAGACAAGAGTACGGTGCTGCACAGTAATTACAGTGCAGCACAGGTCTAGCCTAGCATAAGCACAGTGGTCTAGTCTTGTCTAGTGTGGTGCTGCGGAGAACAGCGTCGCATGCTTAGAAGCATGGGTGTTGTTACAGTAGAGAGTACTGTATTTGTTGTATGGTTGAACGGTTGTGCACCCTGAGTGCCTCGAGCAAGAAGCCTGCCAGGAGGGTTGCAGAAAATTTGCCAAAGACCATCTGCAGTTTGCGACCCGACGGAACGAAGACTTGCGAAGCAACGGACCAGTATAGCAACTTGGCTTTAGATCTTTCAGAAGTCCCTGAAAAGTCCCTGAAAAGCCTCAAGGCTTAGCTCCTTCTGAACACAGCTTGGAAGCTCTGCAAGCCCATGTGAGCTTGAGTCTAAACTCCGACGATCTCCCGTAGTATCCCCTCTAGTCACCTTTGTAATCCATTTTCGACTATAGCTCATTTGTTGGGGCCATATGGAACCAAGGCGACGACCAGTCATCTGAGGTGGCAGCAGACCTCTTCTACCTGCATGGCACGATGGAGGGCATCGGGAACCGGGCCTCCATCGATCGCTACGACAAGGCCTGGCTCGACACGAAGACAAGGCTCAACTGTTACATATTCTATGATCTCTTATTCATTTTGTATTCTCTATTATCTACTTTCTTGTCTCTCTTCTCTCTCTCTCTCTATATATGTATATATATGTATATATGTATATTATATTGCATATTGTATGTTGTATCTGTTTTGTATTGCATATTGCAACTTACAATACTATAATGTACTATAGTATTTTTTTAGTAAAGTAGAATCTAAATAAGGTTGTATAATCTATTCGAATATATTTAAAAGTTCAAGACTACATATACATATGCATATATATATATACTATGATATTATATATATATGGGGGTTATTATGTTTAACCTGCACAATACATAATATATATATATATGTATATATATAATACTATATATATATATATACATTTATAAATATATGCATATACATATGTCTATACATACATATGTATATAGATATATGTTATATATTGCATAGTATGCATCAAACATTGTATATTCTATGTTACACATTATTCTGCGTGGGGGGCACTTCCAAGATTGAAGTCCCCATTGAGCGATCGCTCAGAGATCTGTCAACCTTCACTCCCAGACCTTAAACCCAAAGCCTAAACCCTAAACCCCCTTAATTGGATTGAGCAGGCTTCGACCGGATGTGGGAAGAGGCTACCGCACCTAAAACTAGCCTTAATCGGAGATGCGGATGCCAGGAGGCCTTCCAGAGCAAAGCGTTCAACACTCGGCACCAGATGACCATTGTCACAGCCTTCACTTCTGCCTGTCGAGCTTACGCTCCTCTTTACCGCCAGGCCGCAGAAGCACCTCAAAATGGCTCCAAACCCTCCTGCAACTCGCCTCCCAAACCCCTGAACCTCAATGACCGACGGCCCACGCCCCCGGCCACCCCCAAAAAGACACACAGTCCAAAAGACGGAGATTCTCCGCCTCGCTCTCCAAAGGCCGCAATGGGTGGCTCCTGGGACCTCGCCTACCAGGACCTGCTCCTTTCCCGGTCTTTTCGGGTGCGCCGAGGGAAGAATGGAGTCCTAAGCACGTTGAGAGGAAGGTGTTTTTTTTTTTTTTGTGGGGAAGCAGGTGTGTGCCATCAGGATGCCACTGCATGCCTGCGAGTCCCTGAATTGAGAACAGTGCAAAAGGCGTCCGTGGAGCAAAAACCAACGGAGCAGAGCAAGCGAGGACGTCTTGGCTGCCTTTGAGCAGTTTTTGTCGGAAGTCGGCAGCCAGCGTCCATTCGTCCTGGCGGGCCACTCGCAAGGACGGTGAGGTCCTGGCGTTACTTTGGGGTCTTTCTATGGACACTGGTTGAGGATACTGGGGTTTAGGGTCGTGTTAGATTTCTTGGGTTTGGGTTAGGAGTAGAGGGTCGTAGGTCTGCCCGTGTGGAGGATCCCTGCACATCATCCGCCTGGTGAAGGAGCGGATCCAAGGCGACACAGCGCTCATGCGCCGGCTCTGCGCTGTCCATACACCGGGCATGGGCCCCTCGGCCCTAGCCATCTTGTCGGGTTATG
The DNA here is from genome assembly GCA_905231915.1 of Symbiodinium necroappetens. Taxonomy (NCBI): domain Eukaryota; class Dinophyceae; order Suessiales; family Symbiodiniaceae; genus Symbiodinium; species Symbiodinium necroappetens. The sequence continues at coordinate 1,953 of CAJNJA010015554.1, read as the reverse complement.
CGTGACCTGTGCCAAGACCCTTCATTCAACTGCGGGTGCTTGCGTTGCGAAGGATTTTCGAATCACCCTCATGCGCCGCATGGAGCGCATGGAGCCGGCACATCTCCGGCAAACCCAAAGCCTCCCCAAAGAAGCCCTGCACCTGAAAGCCTTTCATCGTATGGCCCGATGTAGATCCCGTATGGAATCCTTCGTCTTGGAACCCAGCCTCCCCCTTTTTTTTGTCCCTGCTGAAGCTGAGGACAGTGGATGGAGCCTTCGCCCCTGCCTGTCGACCGGGCTCCCCAGGATCCTCCGACAACCCCAGCGGTGGCCATCTGGGCAGCAGCCACTCCAGAGGCCGAAGAAGCAGTCAACGGAAAGAGTGGCGTGTATATATATATAGATATATAAATGTATGTGTATATGTATATGTATATGTATATGTATATGTATATGTATATGTATATGTATATGTATATGTATATATACTATACATAAGCTAGCCCCTCATGTACCCACGCTTTGTGCTTGAATCGTCTGGGATCGTGGTCGTGTCCCTACAAACCTTGCCAATCTCCACTTCCATCCTGGGTCGTATCTAAATACATTAAAGTACTACTTATATGTAAATCTATGCCAGTATCAAGTGTGGCTTCACTACTACATTTACCAGTGATATTGTTATCAGTACCACTGTCTTTATCACTGTGGTCATAGTCACCGATCTGGTCGCTCCAGAAAGACCAACCCAGGTAACAGTCTGTACCTCCCCGTGGCTTTCTATGTCTCAATAAACAGAACGTCTAGGTACAGTCTTCCGGCGATTCACTCAGGGTAAGTGGTAAACTACTCAACAGCTGCTATTCACATTATTGCATACGAACCAGATATGATAAAGTAAATGTACTATTTGTTGAGTCCAACATGTATTCACATTCTGATTAAGCGTATACCTACCAGCTATTACTGTTTAAAGATTCATATCGGTGCTGTTGCACTATTGCGAACATACACCAACACTCTTAATATGACCATGGCATATACAGCAAACACACTTGTTCTTCAAAACCAGCTGAGCGAGGCTTGTTATTGGTGCAGACCAAACATGCTTTGGCTGCTTATTACACTTTGTACTCCTCGTGAGGAAAGTGTTTTGACTACTTCTTGAATGACTTTGTTGTTCTCGCGTTCTCGCTTTGCTGTATCAGCTGAGAGTTTTACATGCTTATTCTGCGTTTGCTTCATCTTAAGCTTGTGAGTCGTTTAGGTCATGTCCATCTTTCAGGTGCCGAGCCTGTTCAACTTCGCACCTGATACATGATGGCCACTGAACACTCCTGTAGTAGGAGAGAGTGTAGTTCCGTACATGATGAACAGACGAAGGCAGTCAATGAAGTGGTCTTCTCTTAGTAGCGTCTTCAAGCAGAGATTGGTATCTAGTTTTGTACAGAGCGACAGGGCTAATTTCACAAGAGTGTTTGGTAATAGGCAAGTACCTTACATGCATGTTCAATCACGTCGCTAAAGTATACATGTGTGCCCAACAGCAACTTCGTATGGAATCCATTCAACGCGCTAAACTATCAAACTAGTGACAAGACCGACTGAATGTCGTCAGATTTCGCGACCTGTTGCATCGGTAAATTTAAGATATGCATATATATATATATATTTATGTATGTATGTATGTATGTATGTATGTATGTAGGTATGTATGTATATGTACATGTATGAATACGTAATTGTGTGTATGTATGTATGTATGTA
>CAJNJA010015553.1:0-10379 GCA_905231915.1 Symbiodinium necroappetens | reverse complement strand
CCCGAAACCCGAAACCCTTAAACTCTTCCCAAACACTGTAGGGCCCCCTTTACGGGACGGCCTGAGCCGTAGGAAGTCGCTGAGCTTGATGCAGTTCGCCGTGCTTTCGCAGATGGCCGAAGAATCGATGCTGCTTCCTTTAAGGGCCTATAGGGCTTTAGGGTTTTAGGGTTTAGGGGTTTAGGGGTTTGGGGATTTAGGGTTTTGGGTCTCGGGTTCAGGGTTTAGGGTCGAAGGGTTCTTTTCAGGGATCGTTTAAGGCCTCCTTTAAGAGATCCTGTAAGGTCCGACACCCTAAACTTTGCCCTAGAGAGCCTAAACCCCTAGATGCTTCCATACACCCTAAACCCTATAGGCCCTAAACCCTAGATGCTTCTATACACCCTAAACCCTACAGACCCTAAGCCCTAGATGCTTCTATACACCCAAAACCCTATAGGCCCTAAACCCTTAATGCTACTACTGACGAGCGGAGCCCCATTCGCGTTCAGGCAAAAGAGAGTCCGGAGTTCAAAGTCGAAGGCCTAAACTCTGAAAACTCTCCAAAGCCTCCAGCCTCCAAAGCCCTAAACCCCCCCCTAAACCGTAAGCCCTAAACCCGAAACTTAAGTTTTTAAACCCTTAAACCCTAAACCCCACACCCTAAACCCTAAACCCTAAAGCCCTAAACCCCCCGAAGCACTAAACCCCCTAAAACCCTAGACTGTGGGAACCAAAGGCTCGAGACAGCTGCAGCTTCTTGCACGTACCCAACCTGCCAGACGGAGGAGTGGGCTTAGGGCCTCGGGCTTAGGGCTTACAGGGTTTAGGGTTTAGGGTTTGGGGTTTGGGGTTTAGGTTTAGGGTTTTGGGGTGTAGGGTTGAGGGTTTAAGGTTGAGGGTTGACTTGGCACTTAGTCACTTAAAGGCTTCCTTGAAGTTGGCACTTCTGCAGAACCCAGCTCACGAAGTCTAGGCAGCAATCCCTGAATGGGTTCTCGGGGAGAACAGAGGGAACTCCTTTCCCTCGACGATGCCAAAGGCTCACTCTTGCAAGGGTTTCCCTCCCTTGAGAGGAAAAGCAACCGGCACAAGACATGGGTTTCCCAAGTTTGCCGCGCGAACTTCACACAGGGGGCGATATATATTACGCCATGTGGAAGTAAAAGCTTCGAGACCAGGGACAGGGGGCGATAATTGCGCCATGTCCGGGTCTGGCTTGGGCTGCTTACCCAAAGATGCCTAGGGCATTGGGGAGCCTGTAGAAAAACGGTTCGTAGTGGTAGTCGTGGAGAGGAGGGGATACACCCCATCATGAACCTCCGGTCTCGCCCGAGACGGCAAACACCGTTGTTGTAGACGAAGAGGACGCAGCAGCCGTGGAGGGCGCGGGCACAATGTCGTAGCGAGGGTTGTTGCGCAGGTACTCCGGGATCTGGATCCAGGCACTCGTGCAGTAGGAGCACGGGGTGAGGGTCCGAACATTGTTCGCGGTACGACTGCGGGCACAGTCCTCGCAGCAGTGCCATGCTCGCCCATGAGGCGTGACGTAGAGCTCGCCGATGTGGTGGTGCTCCAAACGGTACTCCGTGTGGTAGTTCAGGGCTTGCTGTTGTCGGTGAACTGCTGAGGCAAGCCGCTGGTTGTAGGCCCTTACCAGTTGTAGGTCCAACGCCAGTCCCTCGGCCGTTTGGACGGGACTGGTCAGGAGGGCACTGTCCGTCTGGCACCATCGGTTCCGGGTCTCCGTGAAGGTGGTAGCTGGAGTGGTGTCCTCGGTCTGGGTCGCCGCATCGGTGGTGATCCGGGTGGTTGTGGTCCACCAGGGAAATGTTATGAGCCGTTGGATCGCCGAGAACGGGTGAATATAGATGAAGAAGATGATGACCAGGATGGGCAGGAAGATGTAGTAGCCGGCCTCACGGTAGTCGCTGAGGGTCTGGGGAATGTAGTGAGTCACTGCCCCAGTGACGTCGTCGTGATAGGCCTCGGTGGGAGCAGGTTGGCTCGCCACAGTCAGGGTGGCGGCAGCAATTGCTGCTGCTCGGCCGGACCATCCGGCCTTAGGCTGCGCAAACTGCTGCGCACTTCTCTGACGGTCAACGGCCGTCTTCTTCCTGGACGCCTGGTAGGTGTCATCGGCCACAATCTTATGCATGTGGGTCCGCAAACGGTCTGCCAGGAGCTGGGTCGCGGTGTCCTTGGTGAGGCCATCGGCGTACTGCCTCTCAGAGGAAACCCACCGGGCCTCTCCACCAATCTCCCGCAACTTGTCCCGGGTCGTCAGGGCTTCCAGGCAGGTCCGCTTGTCCGCAGCTGTAGACACGTAGAGCTCCTCGCGGTGCAGGAGGTCGTAGAGGCACTTCGCATCCACGATGAGAGCACACGGGCTCCACCATCGGTAGGTCTCGGGCTTGACTTCGCTGATCCGGAACTCGGGGTCCAGCATGGCCTTCCAAAAGACGACTGCGAAGTGCAAGCAGTCTGCGGCTTCTGAGGCTGCCTGTCCCTCCGCTGCCAGGGTAGACCTCGCCACCCGAGGTAGCTTGAAGGATCGCCAATCCAACAGGTGGTAGCCGCACACTTTCCCTTCCAGAACCGTTCGAGGGGACAGGCATATCATGTACCCTCCCTGGCTGGAGAGGTCTGCACGGCTAGCAAAGGCAGCGTCGGAGTAGGCCACGAATGTAACCTCCTCGACGGTGGCTCCCAAGGGGGCATACTGGAGGCGAACGTCGCTGTTGGCCTTGGCAAACCTCAGGACCTTGTTGGCTGCGAGGATCGTGGACACCTTGGCCTTGGGAACTTCTCCCGCAAGCATTGAGGTCATCGTCTGTAGGTGCGGAGAGGTCTGCGTGGCTGCCCACTGAAGAGCTCCCAAGAGAGCTCGCAATTGTGTCCGCTCCTTGTCCGTGGCGGGGCTCTCTGGATCGGACATGCGTCCCTTGTCCAGGGTGATAGGCTTGAGCTTGGCCAAGTAGTTGTCGTGCCCACAGCTGTGTCCACCGTGGGCCTCCTTCTTGACGCTTACACCCAGGAATTCAAACTCATCTTGGTCCTCGTGGTAGTCCCTGAATGAGAACAACTCCATAAGGCTCTTCTTGATGAAGTCCTTGTTGTCGGGGGAGGACGTTCCAAGCAAGTCGTCCACGTGGAGGCCTACGGCGCATCGGAGGTCCGGGGCGAAGTACAGAAAGAGACAAGCATCAAGCGGATGCTTGGTAAATCCTGCTTGTTCCAACCTCCGGGAAGCTTCATCGTACCATGCTCTGGGAGCGTCGCAGAGCCCGTACATAGGCTTTCGCAACCTCATGCAGACCTTGGGGTCAGTAACACCCAAGAGCTGACAGGTAGTCTGACCCATAGGGTTCTCGCAGGAGCATGCTCCCGGCCTTGTAGGAAGGCCGTGGAAACATCTGCCACAAATGTGGTCCACTGCTTCAGAGTAGTGAGGCTGAAGAGGGTGGTCCGGCCCAGTCTGGACAGAGTAGGTGACGTAGAGTCAACCAGTCCAGCCAAAGCATCTGGGTCCCGGAATCCCTGAATGATGAGTCGTGCCTTTGCCCTCGGGATCCCATCTGGATTCTTCGACCACTTCAATATGAAATGGGCCTTCAGGATGCGTCCTGGTGGTGCCTCGGACTCCGTCCCAAACTCCCAAACGGAGTTCGTGAAAAACGAGCCCAATTCTTTTCTTTTCGCATCAATGAACGCCAGCCTGTCCGCCAGGCTGAGAGCGCGTTCGTTCAGCGTTTTGGCGTCTTTCTGCCTCTTCTCCTTTGGTCCTCCGTAGGTTGGGGCGCCACCGGTGCTGGTGTAGAACGCGGTCTGGGCCATGTGGCGGTCCCGGGTGGCTATCTTGAACACGGTGCGTCCTGTCCACCAGATGCCTTCCTTCTCCTTGGAGTTCCGCCAGCGATCTTGATGGCAGCGGCCGCCCTGGTATGATTGGCGGACCTTGGTGAGCATGCTGACGGGGATCGGGCAGTCGCCTGTCTCCTGGGGGTGAAAGAGGGTATTCCTCGCCACGTAATGATGCCTGATCAGGTTGGTGCCCTTGATCTCCCAGGTGTCATAGATGTTCTCCAGCACCATGTAGCCATGTTCGTCGATGACCCAACCTTCGGGTAGACAGTGGCAAGAAGGATCCGCATCCTTGTCGTGGTCAAGGACATCTACTGTGAAACCATGCTCTGTAGTGGGACCTTGGTCTGGATACGGCTGTGGTCGTTCTCCAACAGGTGGGGGTTGAGGACCATAGCTGATGGTTTCGCTCCGATCTAGACGGGCTCTCCTCTGATTGAACGTCTCAAACGGTGGCGCCTTGAACACCGGGTGGACCACTGGAGGACGTGGGGGAGGACCATAGCTGATGGTTTCGCTTCGATCTAGCCGGGCTCTCTTCTGATTGAAAGTCTCATTGGCTCCGGCCCCGAAGATGGGATGTAGTCGATGTTGTGTTCCTTCCCCTGGAGATCTGTTCTCTGTGTTCGACGGCGGAGTGGACGAGCTTGCTCCAGTCACAGAACCGGGTCGATCCGATGTTGACGGGGCCGTTGTCGAACTCGTGCCATCTGCTCCACCATCCCCTCCATCCTCATCGTCGGTGTCCGGATCCACGTTCGGATCATCATCGCCATCGTCCTCACTGTCAGGATCCTCGGCCTCCGCCAGCACCAGGTCATCATCGTCCTCGTGTGCCGTAGAGGTAGGTGACGGTGCAGCGGCTGGTGGGCCACCAGCAAGAGGCTGGGGGGGAGGAGGTCCACGAGGACGAAAGGTGCCGCCGGGAGAGTGTAGCGTGGGGGTGGTAGACACCGGGAAACAAGCTCAGCGGAATCCAACAGGCTGGGCAGCTCCGGGGTGGGGGTGACGTCCAGGGGGCTTGCAGAAGGTGGCGGCGCCGGGATGGTAGGCCCCGGAGGTGGCGGAGGTCGATCATCCGGCGGGTTGTCTCCTTCATGGTCGGTGTCCTCCTGATCGGTGTCGGCAAGATCTTCTCGTCGGCGTTTCCGGTTAGTACGGAAGAGGTCAACATAGACTGTAGTGCCACGATTTTGCACTTTCCGGACCAGCGCATGAAGGGCAGGAGTGTCCGCGGCCAGGGTGGCATTCTCTAGGTCCGGGCGGACATGTTCAGGAGCAGCCCGAATCAGGGCGGTTCCGTGCACCAGCCAGTACACGGTTGGTGGGGTCTGTGGTCCCCGTTGGGACTCCACAAGCACCACTGTAGCAGGGCCCTTCCACCGGATGCGAGGGCCTGGTCCGGCTGCTTCGCGCCAGTAGAAGCAGCGTTGCCCAACCAAAAGCTTCGGAGGCTCTCCTCTGTGTTGTCGTAACAAGGCCCGACGTAGACGGAGGTCATTGTCGGCCTTTACCACCGCAGCGGCGGCTCGGACTCGGCATTCCATCTTGTAGTGGAAGGCGGTGCCCGGGTCGAGGTGGCTGTTTTTGACATTGGAGTCGAGGAGGCTGCCGGGCACTGTAGGCTGATAGCCCAAAACCCATTGTGTGGGGCTGAAGCCGCCCACTGACAAGCTCTGGTTGAGCTGTGGGACCACAAAGGTGAGTGCCTCAATGAGGGCCTCGGGGTCCGATCCTGAAGGAGGGTTGTCCTCCAAGTAGAGCTCAACAGCCCTTCGCAGAACTTGGTGTCGTCGCTCCAATTGTGCCAGCCGCTCGTGAGCTTCGCCCGGAGAGATGACGAGCTCAATGCCGTGTTCCGTAGTAAACTGCATCATCTCATCGCTTCCCCATGACCTGTGGCTGTCCACGAAGAGGGAGGTCGGGGGTCCAAACGTTCGTATCCAGCCTCGCTGGAGGGCAATGAGGAACTCGCTCGTGGTCTCCCGGTTAACATAGCGTGCTGCCAGAAAGCGGGTGGCCGCGTCCATCATGGTGCTGACCGGGAGGGTCTTGTCCAGAACTTGAAGCCAAATGGTGTCTGCCAGGAGGCGTTCGTTGAACCGGTAGGTGGTCCGGAGGGTGGACTTAGGCACCTGGGCTGGTGGAGCCAGCTTCTTGCATGTCGGGCACTGGTACTTCTGCGCCGCCTCATAGACCATGCGGCTGGCGCCGCTCTGAGCCAACACGGTGCTCAGATCCTTGTTGTTCGGGTGCCCCATGTTCCGATGGATCCGGGCCACGATCCTGGTAGCTTCTGCGGCGGTGTTGCACTCGAGCTTCTTGAGGCAACCGGTGGGTCGCGTGCTGGTAGGTACGGGGCCAGGTAGCTCAATAGGAGGTGCTTGGGTCGCCTCTGCTTCCTTCGTTCGGGTGGTAGTCGATGATGTTGCAGGCTTCCGGCTTCCTCGCCCAAACTGTCGCTCGGCTTCCATGTCCTGGGACGTGGGCAGGTCTAACTCCTGTAGCTCTGGTTCCTCCGCGGTAGTCCGTGGGTAGAGGTCATCGTCTTCCGGTGGATCACCATCGGAGGGATCATATTCCTCCATATCCACGTCGGAAGCGGGGAGAGCTTCCTCGGTAGCGCTGCCGCCGTAGACGAAGTAGGCGTAGTAGGCGCCCTCCAGGCATTCGGCTATCCGCTCGCACATGGCCGGTTGGTAGGTGCCGGCCGCCTTAGCGCGAGAACCCAGGCGGGCACATTGCCCAATCAGTGCCTGGTGTGCGTGTGATCCATCACACCTGTAGGCGCCCAGCGTCTCGGTGAGGAGGCGGTAGTTGGTGACGAGCTTGGTGGCCTTCTTGATTGGCGTGTCAATGCCATGGAGATTGGGCAGGGTGGCTCCAAGCGCACACTGGTCCACATGGACAGGAAGCGCGAGGTCGTGGAAGGCGGGTGTGGTCCAGGCTCTGGAGCTCAGCGGGTGCTCCAGCACCACAATACCATACTGGGACATGCGCAGAAACACCCTGCGGGTGAACTTGAGGTGCGTATGGTGGTGGTAGTCTCTGGTGGCCTCGAGCAGCTCGTGGTCCTGGTCGGTACGGACGTTCATGTTCTGGAGCGGGGACCAGGGTGTACACGGCGGGGCCAGCCACACCACGTGTGGCATCTCGGCATCCAGGAGCTCCATGAACTCCCTGCAGCAACGGGGCTTCTCAAAGTCCCAGTCGGGCAGGTCAAAGGTCCGCACCTGAAAGCCTCGGGCGGCCATTGCAGCGGCGAGGTTCCCAGATCCACTGTAGACCTCCCAGAACGTAGCTTGGGTGGTCTCTGCGGCACGGTAGGCCGCTTCCAAGATGTGGTCCAGGTGGTTTCGGCACCTATTGATGCCATATCCAATGCTCTTCCAGATGTTGGGAGGAAGGGCGCATTCCACCGCTGGAGCAAGGCCGCTGCCTGCGGTCTGAGGGTAGACGTTGCTCTCCTGTTCCTGCGTCTCCACAAGAGTGGCGGCCATTGTGCCTTCATCCAGGAACGCAGGTCCAGTTCTTCCTGTCTCGCGGAGGTAGGTGTCCATGTCGAGGAGGGTGGTCTGGTTGACAAAGTTGTCGACACAGTCATCTGTTACATAGTCGAAGGCATACTCCGTATCCAGGGTGTCCGGGCTGAGGCCATCATCCAAGGCGAGAAGGTATTCACCCTTGGGACCAACAAGCGCCTCCGTCCAGGGCTCGCCCATGATGGAGACCTTGTCGTGGTCGTAGTCCATCTTCACCTTGAGGGCCTTGAGAATGGGACGCCCGATGAGCACGGGCATCTCGCCTGACACCAGGAAACACTGGATTCGGCCGTGAACTCCTCCGACCCAGACGGGCAGGTGGATACACCAGTCTGCCACTGACCGGTTGTCCCCTCCAAACAAAAAGGTCTTGTTGGTGCGGGCGAAGAGGAAAGAGTCAGGGTGGACGCCTTTCTCGACGAAAGCTTGCACCACATCCATCATGAAACCGTGGCCTCCCACCATTGAGGAGGCTCCTCCATCTTGCAGTCCCACGATGCGGCCGATCGTGGCAGTTCGCAAGTCGCTCCGGCTTCCTGCCATCATGGCCTCGCCCTTTTGACGCTTGGTAGGTGAGCCGCCGGGCGAAGCAGGATTCGTCGGAGGGGGTCGCGGGCATTGAGCTGCCCAATGTCCCAGCTGGCCGCATCGTAGGCAACGGGTAGCGTCGGCACGGGCTCTTCCTTTTGCAGGGGGAACGGGAGGACGTTGAGGTTGGCCCTTCGGTCCTCCTTTTGACTTTGTCTTGCCGCCTCGGCCTTTTCCAGCTTTGCCTTTCGAGGGTCCCGGCGTGGCCGCGATTGGCAGCTGTGATCCGGGACCTGACTGGTCCACCACAGCCACCACGGGGTAGTATCCCCGGGACGCCTTCACCTCGGCTAGGCGTCGCCGGGCGTCGAGGTAGGCAGCATATGCCTCCTCTGTTTCCTCGTCCTCCTCGTCCAGGCCGTAGTAGGTGGTCTCGGCAAAGTCCTCTGCAGGGGCCTCGTGCTCCTCTGTCTCATCATAGCCCTCTGGTTCGTCTTCATAGTAGCCGTAGTCCGCCTCGTCGGCGTACTCCGTCTCCGGGTAGTCGAGGGCTTCTTCATCCTCAGCGGAATAAGCGTATTGGGTCCTGGATGGCTGCCATCGGTAAGTCTGGCCATAGCCGCGCCCTCGGCCGGTAGGTCGGTGCGAGTCAAGCTTGGAGCTGCGGTAGTCTTGTCCGAACAGGTAGAAGAGGGACTGCTCAACAGCAGACACGCTCAGCTTCTTATTCTCCAGCTGACTCAGGACCAACTGGCGCTGCTCTTGGGAGAGCGACGCCCTGCGCAGCAATAACCAGCCACCGACTGCATCCGGCAGCTTCACGTCGTGCTTCTCCAGCTCCCTGGCGGCTTCGCGGTGGTTGGAGCAATAATGTATCAGGGTTTGGCCGGCCGGTCGCGTGAGGCCGTAGAAGAACTTTTCAAAGGCCTTGGGCATCTCGACGCGGGCATCATACTGATACACTCGGTCCAGCTCCTTGAGGATCGTCTCGAATCCGTCCTCCTGGTCCGGGGCAGAGTCGGCCAAATGCTCCACCTGCTTCCAGACAGGACCAGCCAGGCTGGTCAACAAGTTGATAGTGGCCTCTGCCTTCTTGTTCGACAGGGCCATCTTCTTGAAATACAGGTTGACCCGCATACGGTACTCCCGATAGCTCGCTGGCTGGCCGTCGAAGATCGGAATAATATAGTTGTCCCGGACGACTTCAGGGGCTGCGGTGGCAGGAGGAGAATCCTGCGAACCATAGCCCTTGCCCTGGGAACCACGTCCGCCGCCCATGGTGCTGGTGGCACCTCCAAGGGAGTGGTAGAGGAGGTCAGTGCCACTGGAACGCTCTGAGGCGCTCCGCTACCAACTTGAAGTTGGCACTTCTGCAGAACCCAGCTCACGAAGTCTAGGCAGCAATCCCTGAATGGGTTCTCGGGGAGAACAGAGGCAACTCCTTTCCCTCGACGATGCCAAAGGCTCACTCTTGCAAGGGTTTCCCTCCCTTGAGAGGAAAAGCAACCGGCACAAGACATGGGTTTCCCAAGTTTGCCGCGCGAACTTCACAGCTTCCTTAACAGGGCTCCTTTCAAAAATTCGATAGGGGATTTCAGGCTGATGAGTTTATTGCAGCTAGGCTTTGGGGCGAACGGTCTAGGGTTCCTTCACACTTACCACGAGTAAGAGGCTTCCTTCAAGGAGTGTCTTGAAAGGCTTCTCTGAGGGTGAGGGTTATACAGAGTTTAGGGGGCCACAATGATTAGGGCTTAGGGTTTACAGGGTTTAGGGTTTGGGGTTTCCGGTTTAGGGTTTTAAAAATTTTGCGGTCCAGCATAAAGCGTGTGTTTGTGATATGGCGCCCTGGGGGAGAAGTAGCTGCAAGTATGCAGGCCCCTAAATTACCCAGGGACTCCAGACCGCTCCGAACTTCCTTGGGCGAGATCTGCTTTAAGGGTCTCGGGTTTATAGTGTTTAGGGTGTAAGGGTTAAGGTTTAGGGTTTAGGGTTTAAGGGTTTAGGGTTTAGGGTTCAGCAGCGCCGGAGCCGGCAGTTTCTAGTCGAGCTTACAATTTCGGATTTAGCAAAAAACCCACCCGCCCAAAGAATCCCATACCATTAGCAAAACCCTAAACCCCAAACCTGAACTTCTAGACCCTAAATCCTAAACCTAAAACCCCAAATGAACAAAAAGCTTCATTTTCACATCACAGCAACCGATCACAAATTACACCGTTACGTCCGTCTCCAGGAAGAACACCGTCAGTTTTAGTTAGCCACTCTAGCATCTCCCGACCCCACCCTAGAACCATCACAGTTGGTAACAAAAAAAGACCAAAAAACGACGTCGTTATTTGGTCATTTTCTGATCGGTGTCCAACCATCTATGGTCACGAACAAAAAGTGACCAAAAACCGTCCGTCGTTTGACGATTTAACGTCGTTTTTTGGAAAAAGACAAAAAAACGACGTTATTTGGTCATTT